>NDGN011443929.1:0-13267 GCA_002564285.1 Tympanoctomys barrerae
ACTCACTCGCCGGCCCGCGCTCTGGGTCTATTCAGGATCCCGCCGGCTGGGTCGTCTCACTCCTGTTTTGAGGCTTCTGATGAATCTAATTTTAATTGAGAAATCATTAGAATATACACTTATGGAGTTCAATGTAATTTTATGATATTTGTATATAATATAGCACGAGTAAATTAAGCTAATTAACATATTCATCTCCTTATTTACATTTTTTTTTTTTTACTGTGAGACAGTTGAAGTTTGCTCTTAGCTCCTCTGAAATATACAACACCTTCTTGCTGTTTATACAAACCCTGCAGTGCAGAAACCCTGGTAGGAGGAAATGGGGACATATTGATCAAGCCATAGATAGACAGGGCTACTTAAGTTGAAGATGGAAAAGAACTGATGAGAATCAAAGAATATATAATCTGGAAACAAAAAGGAGAGTAGTGAGAAGGAAGGAAAGAGGGAAGGAAAATGTGAAAGGGGAGGAAGAGAAATGAAGGGAAGATGAGGGAGAGAGGAAAGGGGGAAAGAAAAGAAGGAAGGAAGCAAAGTTGAACTCTAGTAGGAGAAAGGATTACAACTTGTAGAATTTGTGTACTAAATTTCAAATATAATTAGAAAAGAGTACAAAAGAAACTGTATATTATTCAAAAACATAGTAGAATTTTTTTCTACTTCCAGAAACTGAGGAAAGAAAAAATTACATTTGATTTTTAGAAGTCTTTATAATATTCCAGAAATTTTTCCATTTAACAAGGACTAGTTAACCACATATTAAACATTTAAATCTTTTAGAATTTTTTAAATCTTCCGGATGAAGCTTTCCCTTTCTCCATTTCCTTCCTTCCTTCCTTCCTTCCTTCCTTCCTTCCTTCCTCCCGTCCTTCCTTCTTTCCTTCCTGCCTTCTTTTTAGAATGTTTGGAAGTGCATATATTTATTTAGTCATAAGATTTCTGATCTGACAAAAATTATATTTGAAATAAATTGAAATTTCAAGTAATAATTTCTGTTTTGAGATGTGCTAACCATATTTTAAAGAACACCAAATGTTACAAGACTGACAGGTCTCCTAATTCAAAGTATAATAATAGCTCTATAAATGACAGTCATATAAATATGTACAAGTTATCTGTCTCTTTACACACAGTGAAGTATATTTAGCATTTTCTGTAAGATAGAGCTTTTTATTCACCGTTATTGGTTATGCATAATATATCACAATACTGTTTCTCTAGTGTCTTTGATACTATTTTTATAGTGAATTTATTTCCTGAGAAGACTCAATTTCAATGAGTAATCAGTTATCCATATACATATATTTTCCACACAATGCAATTTTCTGTACATAGATATGAAAATACCATGATGACTGATGTTCTAAATGAGCTCAAAATGTAGCAAAGTATATTATTTTGTATAATTAAAAGAGTTTTCAGGCTTTCAATGAAAAATTTTAGACTAATATGATTTTATAGTTTATAAATTATTCTACAGCTTAAATCAGTATGCTTCACTACAATATTCAATTTGTGTGTGTGTGTGTGTGTGTGTGTGTGTAACCAGGGATTGAACTCAGCCTCTTGCGCTTCCCAGGGTACAATATTCAATATTTGGTATTAATGCACAAATAAAAAAGAAATTCCCCCAAAAGCAGCATCTTCTCAAATATTTTGTTATTTATAAAAACATTTGTATGGTTCTTCATAGGAAAGTAATCTTTCATTAGGTTTATAGTGTTTCTCAACTTTAGCTATCTTCTGATTCTTCTGGAAAGTAAAAAAAAAAATTAGCTTAGGTTGGGATGATACCTTGGTGGCATTAGCACTTGCCTGATAAGAGCATGGTCCCGAGTTCAATCCCCAGGAACACCTTGCCACCCTGGCATGGTGGCACACATCTGTAATCCCAGCATTAAAGAGGCCGAGACAGGAGGGCTACTATGAGTCTGAGCTGTGTAGCAAGACTCTGTACCAAATATATAAAATAAAAATTTAAAAAAGTAAAAGAAATTTAAAAAGAAAATGTTAGCATATGATAACTTCCCAGATTTAACAGAAACACTAGAGGATTCATGTGAACTTTCAGTGCCACAAGCATCCAACTTCATCCTTACTATGATAGAACAGAGTTCCTAAAGAAGTGCGATGGTGAATTTTGGGCTTGGACCACATTTTAGGTCACTCTGATGTACTGAATCCACATACATTTTTGGAGGATATACCAAAGACAATCCTAGCATTTTTCTCACATTCTCTAATGTATTTGGCAATAATCAATGAACAGATTTTGTGGCAGGAAGTGTGCAATTTACCTGGAATAAAATCATTGATTTTGCCAAGATTATTGTGTCTTCTAGAAAGACACATCAAGAAGATAAAAACAACCAAAACTAAATGTAAATAGGATCTCTTTCCACATGACATATAGGAATAGTTATCTTAGAACTTAAAATTATAATAGATACAAAGCCCTTCAAGAATGTTTTCCCAATATAGGCTATGCTTTCTCCAAATAGCTTCATACCTATTCAGGGCATTTACAGCCAAACCGTGAACGTATAAATGTTACTGTGAACATTAATCCTGACCTCCAGTAAGTAGGGCTGGTCCTGGAGTACAACCACAAAGGCAAGTGTATGGTGCCTACCTTCCTCTTTCTATTCCTATTAACCACTGTCTTTACCCAAGAAGTTGAGGATTCCTGTACTCTGCTACTTAGTTCACAGACACTTACACTCTCATGGGGAGGTTTCATTGACTGGCCAGGAAGTGCACACTTTTCCAGAGCTGTGTTCAGATCAGCTGTTCCTTCTCCCTAGTGTACAGTGCAAGCTCACTGCCTCAGATTTGTTCAGTTCAGCCAGTGTGGGGAATCATCCATTATGCTCCTTTTCCATTAAATACCTACATAGAGAAGAATTTTGATTATATTCTCTACTATACAGAAAAGAAAGACTCTGGGAAAAAGTGGTTGAATTTCCCTTCAAAATTTTCTGGTATCTCTTTCATTTGAACCCGATTGTATCCTGAAATTGCATATCTGTTATGGTCTGTGTATAGATGTCCACCCCCCAAAGCCTCACGCAGTGGCTTCTGGAGTTTGTGATTGATTATTGTGGGTGTGGATGCTGCACCTGCCCAAGGGCAGGTAATTTGCATTTCAATGTAAGGAGGGAAGAGAGGCTAGCTAGCTCTCTGAGCTGTTGCCACTCCCTTTGCTCTCTTGCCCTTTGCTGCAGTCATGAATGGATGCTCTCTGCCCTGTGTCTCTCTGCTCTGGAGCCAGCTGAGAAAGGACTGAAATCTCCAGTAAGTGTGAGCTAAATAAAGTTTGCCTTCCCTGATTTTGAGTGGTGCCTATTTTGTCCCAACAATAAGTAAAGAGTAACTGAGACAGAATTTGATAACAGAGAAATAGTGTCATTGCTATGACTAAGCCTGACCTTGTGGATTACAAGCTTTGAGGAATGGCTTATGGGAAGAAAGAGGAAAAGTTTTGAGATGTAGCCTACATGAGAAGTGCTGGAACAGCTTCAGCTGTTCTGTATGGGAGATTCTGGTCAGAGCTCAGAAGACCAGAAGGCTGATAGAAACTCTACTTGTAAAGAGCAGGCTGGGGAGCTTCTTCTGGGAAGCAAGACTGAATTGGTTGTTGGATTCCAGATGATGTGTGTTTTGGATTGGCAGAAAATTTGTTTTAATTTGGCTCATGTCCAGGGACTTTGACTGAGCTTAAGTATGGTAGACTGATTATTCTTTCATAAAGAAATCTCAAAGCAGCCACATATTTAGGTACTGGCGTGGCTATTGTTGGGGGCTTTTAGTCAGATTTATGTTGAGAGTCAAGAGCAAAGAGCCCAGAAGGATGATTTAAAATGTGAATTTGGCCAGAAATGAAGCTCCAATAAAGCTGTGCTTTGAAAAGTTAGACCTGAGGAGATCTCCCTTGCTGACAAAGAACAAGAGAATGGAAGAGATAGCCTGAAGGCATCACAGTAGGTGTCAGGTCTCCACCCTTTGCAACCTCAGAATTGCAAGGGTGAGAGACTGCTTTCAGGGGAAAGCTGCAGAGGGGCATGTTCCAGAATGGTGGCAGTGGGCATGCCAGGTTCCAGAATGGCACCAACATGGAGCATTTATTCCTTAGAATTAAGGTCAGAGTGCTCAGTAATCCAGACACTCAACCACTGCAGCCAAGAAAGAAGAAAGCCTGGCTACTACTCCAGCAGGCAGTAGATCTTGGTATCATCCATGTGGTGTTGATTTTAGGCACATTAAGAATGCAGGAGTTCTGAGGTTATGAAGGCTTCCACCTAGTTTCAGAAGAAGGCCTTGGAAGCCAGTCAGTGTGCCCCTGAGAGGGCAGTGTGTAAAGCTGTGAGTGAGAAGCCTATTTAGTGGAAACCCTAGAAGTTTGGAAAGGACAAGAATATGGACCATCTAAAGGAAACTGAAAAGAGGGAGCAAAGCCAGCCTAAGAGAGAAGCAATGAGAGCTGCCACCAAGACTGTAATAGGGACAGAGCCATATGTAGCTCACAATTTGCCACAGCATGCTTCAGTTGTCCCATGTGGAACTATGAGACTTAATGTTTGCTTTGCTGGATTTTGGCCTTGTGTTGGTCCCAATGTTTTGCATTCCCCTGTTGTTTACACCTTTTGAAATAGTAAAGTTTATCTTGTGCCACTGAATGTTTGAAGTGTTTAACTTTTCATTTGAACAGGGGATCATACCAAAGAGTTTGCTTTTGATCTTGGAGAAGACTTGGTACTTGGATTTTTCAGCGATGCTGAAAATGTTAGGACTTTGGCAACTCTTGGAGATACATTAAAATGCCATTTGCATAAAGGGATAAGCATGAGTCTTTGGGAGACCAGGGGCTAAATGTTATGGTTTGCATGTAGGTGTCCCCCCAAAACCTCATGCAGTCATGAGGGAGTGCTTCTGGAGTTTGTGATTGATCATTTCAGGTTTGGTGGATGCATCTGCCGTAGGGCAGGTAATTTGCATTACAATGTAAGAAAGGGAGAGAGGCTAGCTAGCTGCCTGAGCTGCTGCCACTCCCTTTGCTCTCTTGCCCTTTGCTGCAGCCATGAATGGATGCTCTCTGCCCTGTGCTTCCCTGCCCGGGAGCCAGCTGAGTAGGGACTAAAATCACCAGTAAGTGTGAGCTAAATAAACTTTTGGTTCCCTAATTTTGAGTGTCAGGTACTTTGTCCCACCAATTAGTAAAGAGTAACTGAGACAATGTCACATGCTATTTTCCTCATCTGTTGCCTTTATAGAGAACGTTCCAGTTTATGGAAGTAATCTCTGTGTTATATCATTGAATAAATGGCTAATACAATTCTGGAAGTTAGTTTCAGGCTTTATTTCACTAGTTACAGGTTACAGACATTATGTCAAATTATTGAGCATTTTATGATAGGAAAATAACTAAAATTTTTAAATATTTGCTCTTGTCCAGGTATAATCATAATTAGATTATATACACTGCTTATTATTTTTTTAGCCTTAAGGAGTTCTTCTTTACCTAATGGGAAAGATATCCTTTACATCTATCTCCTTTATGGATTGGAAAAATGAGTAAGAGACAAACCCTAAATCGGGAGACTAGAGATAGAATAAAAGCACTAATGCATAATCTGTGTTCTTGATATCTGGGCCACATCAGTTCCCTTAGTAAATTTTCTTGCATCAGCATTTGTGTAGGAGCAATTCATTTGTGCAAGGGAATGAGCAAGTTTCAAAATGAACAGTATATGTGACATCAAAGGCTAATTATGTGGGTGACACGCAAGTCTGTAACAGATTGAGTGCATAAGGCTAACTTATTGAAACCAAAAGCAAATAAGAAACAGACAGCTTGATGTCTCAAAGTCACTTCCATCGAAATTAACTAACTAATAAAAACATGTAGTCATTAAGATCAATTCACTCTACAAAAATAAGAAAGCTGTAAAAGGGCAGCTTTCTCACTAACTGAGAAAAACAAATTGTAAGATTTTCTTGATTAAATGAGGTAAATATTATCAACGTCCACTTATAAGGCAAGAGCTTTCTTATTGTTATTGTTATAGCTTGTTCTATATTGAGATCCCTAATAAGTGTCAAGAGAGGAATTGGCTTTGCAACCATAAGCACAACATGATTTGTTCATTTGTTTCTTGGCTTGTAGGCTCTTCTCTACATGTTCAATTTTATGTATGAAATCTGAGTGAGATGACAAATTTGAGTGAGATGACAAAACTCTACATGGCCAGTCTTTATGTACGAAATAATGTTTCTACTGTGATACGCCACTAAATTTATACTTCTAAACTAAATACCTGTATTGTTTAATGGTTTGTGTCACTAATAATCAATACAAAGTAATTGCAGTCACTTAAAAGAGAGTAGCTAAAATCAAGAATCACTGCTCAGAAAAATATAGCAAATTCAGCTATCTTCCATGATCAGAAAACAAAATTGTGTGACCATTTTTTCTTGTTATTTTTTCCACATTAAATTATGCTCACTTGCTCTCTTTTCTTTTGAAATTCTTGTGAGAAGTTTAAGACTAGCATTTTTGCCAGTGAATTATTTTGTCCATTAGTCTTACAAAGGTGAATCTGAGGTAGGCTTAGGAAACATTTTTGTTTCATTCTGGTATTAGGTATGTCTCGTTCTTCAGCAAATATTCACTCTGATAGCTTTACATCTATGAAAGAAGTATAACACATCACTCTTAAAATCTTAATTAATACTTAAAATGAGAATGTGATGAAGTAAAAATGCCAAACAGGTAGCAAACATTAATAGTGATTCCACAGTTATATTTGTCAGATGACTGAAAGAAACATTGATGATTCTAATGCAAAGGTAGAAAGGCAACTATTATAATAGCTTATGAAGAACAAAATGGGCTTAGTGGAGAAGTGGAGTTTCAGCCTCTTTACTCAAAAGGCTTATAAGATTTGTTTAAAGAAAAATATAGATCTTTCAAGAAAAAGATGATGATGATATTAACAGAGAAGCATGGATGTTGGCTTGTGCACATTGTCAGAACTATGAGAATTCTACTGAAAAATTGCCTTATTGAAGCTACATACAAGTGGCTTCCATGCCTGTAATCCCAATTCTTGGAATGCTGAACACAGGAGAATCACTACGAATCCCATCTACATAGTGAGAAAATGTAGCCCCTGTACCAAATACACAAAAAAAGAGGCTTCATGCCATCCTATTCTTTTTTGTTTGTTTTATGTATTTAGTACAGAGCCTATAGTGTCTCACTACACAGATAGGATTCCTACTAATCCTCCTCTTTGCAGCCTCCCAAGTGTTGGGATTATGCCCAGTCTCAGATGCTATCTCGGTGTGCCCCAGGAGTGGGACTGGAATGGCATATCAGGGGATAGAACCCCAGTTGTTGTGCCTGCCTAAGCAGGCACTTTAATCCGTTGAGCTATCTGGCTGTCTCTCAATTCTTAAATGTAATAACTTATTATTACTAACGTCTGACATCATTTATGTCACATATACTTTGTCGTAATAGATGCTCAGTAAAATAGCTAAAAATAACTCACTTTATACACATAGACACAATTTGAAATCTGAAACAAAATGCAAAGGCCCAGGGTAGATGATATAACAATGATTTAAATGGTAGGAAACAGAAGATTATCTTCAAGCCCACTTGAAGTCTCCTTATTTTATAGACAGAAATGATGGCTATCGTCTGTTTACAGTAGTGATTGGAAATCTAATATGATCAAGACACACATTCTCAGAGAGTTCAAGAAAGTGTCATAAAATGCGCCTATGTAGCACATAGTTAATAACAATGTTGGAGAGATGCCCAGATCAAGGAAGGAGCCACACAGAGTACATTGGTGTTAGAGGGGTTTAAATATGAAGGATGATGATTATTACGTAACCAAATGGAAAAGTCAAAGAAATTTTGTAGAGAAAAAAGAAGACAAGTATAGGATCAAAAACTGGACTTTATGAACCTTCAGGGAGTTTGACTTTGTTGGAAACAAAGTAGATGAGAAAAAGAGTAAGACAGACCTATAGAAAAAGGCATCATTTATCTTAGGGAAATATATTTACAGCAGTTATGAATTTAATTGCTTCTGGTGTCTGTGTATAGCAAGTGAGAGATTTAAATGTAAAGAATCATGAGAATTTGAGATGACAAAACTCTATATGGCCAGTCTCAGAGTAGAGGGAGGCACTACTTAGACGTCACATAATGATGGTCTCTACAAAGGCCAGGACCAAGCTCCTTATTAATCCCAAACTACCACAGACACCCTTCATTTGCTGTAGTCTCTCCTTGACATATTCTTCTACCATATTTTCATAGCTGACTCTTATTCAATATTTGCTCAAATATTACTTTGTTATGAGACACACCCTGAAAAGCCATTGAAAGTTTTCATTTCCTTACTCTACATTCCACATAAATTTCTCACTAACTTGTTCTATTCATGTTAGTTTATAGCATATACTAGATTCATGTGACTGTTATTACATTTTTTGATTTATTTTGTCATCCCAACTAGAATGTAAGCTCTAGGAAGAGAATTTTTGTTTTGTTGTCCAAAGTAAATTCAGGTAAGGAATGCTAGTACATGGAGATACTCAACAAAAATATACTTAAAACATAAATGAGATGGACATTACATGCCAGATTTGAGAAATCTTGAGGCCTAATGAATTGCTGGGTGTGTTGAATAAGTGAAAGAGAGTAATTACTCTACTTTCCAGCATGAATAGGTGAATCAATTGTAATTTCCTGAATAGAGAACTAGATCATTGGAGATAAAGAAGAGGGTGAGTTCTGGTCTGATATGTTCAATTTGAAATGTCTGGGGGTTTGCTCTTGAGATGACCATTTTGAAACTTAGAAAAGCACTGAGGCTAAGAGTTAGGAGCCATCTGCCTATAAATGATTAAATCTACTAAAATGAAAGAGAAGACCAGGAAAGTCACCAGTGGGTAAAAGGCAGAATTCTAATTAATGTAAATGTCTTGGTTTCTTTTCTCTTGTTGCTGAGACAAAATACTTGACACTGGAAGTTAAAAGAGCAAAGATTTATTTAGCTCATAGTAAGTTTGAAGTTCCAGTCCATTAGATGGCTGGTCCCAAGGCAGAGTGGCATGGCATGGGGGCATCACAGAGTTTATGCCAGCAGAAGTCAATAAAGCAGCAAGTGATAACCAACAAGCAGAGATCTGTTCCCTATGGCTTCCATAGGCTACACATCCTTAGGATAGGCATCGCTCACACCCAAGGTGGGGCAACAATCTTGATCCTCATGTAACACCAGGCATCAAACACAGCATCACATCCTTGATCCCAGTAACACACACTCTAGAGGCACCACCTTAGAAAAGTTCCACCTATGACCTCGTGAGGCTTTGCAGGAACATCAAGATATAAGCCATAACAATAAATAACCATGAATTTATAGTGCTGTAAATAATAAAATATCTTTCTGTAAGCTGACTTGGAGAATAACTAGTAGTAGTGACAAAAGATGTGCAATTCTGAGATAAGATGTAATTAGTCTAAGTATCACAGTAAACATACAACTTCTTATAGTTAATACACCAACAAATAAATATCTTGAGGGCTCTTAAAATGTGTGCTCCTCAAATATATCTATCTATCTATATCTATATCTATATCTATATCTATATCTATATCTATATCTATATGAATATTTTCTAAAGATCAAAAGCAGCCTTAATGATTTGGTCAATTTGCATAATTTAATTTATTCTCAAGTAGCACTCAGGCTAAAGACAAGGCTTAGTCCAAATTCCATAGAGTGAGGAAATTCCCTAAGTTTATTCAGATTTAAAGATCACTCTCAAAGACAACATAGCCAGGATGGCTTCACTGAACTAAAGTTTATAGGCTGAGAAAGATAGAGATGTAATGAATATTAAAGAATGCAATAATATTTATAATTATCTTAAAATTAGGTAACATATATAAAAATAAATATTCTAAATGCAGGTGTTGATTAAGTAATTTTATTTACTAACAGATGTGACTAAAATTACCTAGCATTCATAGAAAGGAAAATAATATATTACTAAGAGAAAATAATAAAGAAAAGCTAAAAAAATCAATTTTTAATAAGTTAAAGTGGATAGCTATTAGAAGACCTGAGAAAGGTGATGAGAACAGTAGAATAGATGGAAGAAAGGAAAATTAGAAAAATCCTAAGATTAGTATATGACTAGAAAGTAAGACTTTATGATTTGGTCTATGCAAATGGACCAAATCATTAAGAAGAAATAATCCCACAGGTATTTCTAGTCTAGATTTGCACTTAAAAATGTATAATGCTAGCAATTTCATGTAATTATTCAAAAATCTCAAAGATTTCTCTACCAATATATTGTATTTACTGAGGAAATTCTCATCTTTGAAATACCTGTGATTTTAGCAGTATCTGAAGTTATTTGTTTTCTCCATTTTTCTCCTCAAAGTGTGTCTCAGTTTCTCTTCTCTCATTGATAAGACAAATGATACCCAAAATGAAGCAAGGAAAGGTTGATTTAGCTCAAGTTACTGGAGGTTTCAGTTCATACTTAGCTGGCTCCAAGGCAGAGTGGCACAAGACACAGAACAACCTTGCATGGTGGTGGCAAAGAGCAGAGAGCAAGGGAGGAGTAGCAGCAACAATGGCAGCTGACAGAGTAAGTCCGTCTCTCTGTCTCTCTTAAGTTCTCTTCAGGCTATCTATCTCAGGCTGGGTGTAGCACTCACATTTATAATCCCAGCAGTACTCAGACCCATGACCACAGCCTTGGATTACCCATAATCCCAGTGAATCATAAATTAATCTCAAACTCTAGAAGTCCCCACCCCATGACTGACTGAGGCTTTTGAGGGACAACTGGACACCAGCTGTAACAGTGATATCCAAAATTAATAGAAAATTTGATGTTATGATTTGGATATACAATGTTTTACCAAAGCCTAATGTGTTCAGAGGTGGGGCTTTTGGAACTTGAATGGATCATGGAATGCTTTTCACTGCAGCTGCTTCATTGGCAGCTGCATATGCTGTTAAAGGGTGGTTCATGGTCAGAAAAAGTGGTTCCCTGTCGGTGTGAACTGAGAAAGTACATCATCCTCCTTGCTTCTTGGTATTTCAGGTGAGCATTGCCACAATGAATATGCATATATTCAAGGGGAGAGAAGAAACTTGACGTTAATAGGTGAATTTAAAATCAGTGAGCTTACTTCAGCAATTCTAGGTCAGAAGCCCAACTGGAGGAACACAATAGATCCAGTCTGTGCCACCCACACTGTGAGAGAGAATGCAAGTGAGGAAAGAGAGGGTTTAGTGTTCAGTGTGACAGAAGCAGATCTACCAGTGGAGTCCTAAATCCTATCTTCAGAAAGGTTCTGCTGGCCCCTGGGAAATCTACATTGCAATTGGCTTCCCCATAAGCTTTACAGTTCCCACCCTGTAGGCAGTCTTGGTTCCTATCATGAGGCAATCGAGCTGAACAGCTCCCTGTTCCTAGGAGTTGAGATATATGTTACTCTTCTCATGGTGTTTTCAGGCTTGAAGTGGGATGACAGAGGTTGGGTAAATTTAAGGCCGAGGAACAAAGTTTGCAGCACCAGATTTTAGAATATCCCTTAAGTGATTAACATTTCCATGTGTAGAATGAGGTGGTGTGACATTGATTTAAAGAAGCAGAGGAGACAGGTGAGGAGTAGTGTAGAGGCAGTCTTTAAATGCGTGCTGTATGTGCTCTGGGAGAGTTATGAAGAGAGCATCGCCACAGGTACACGCCTGCAGACTTCTAAAACTGAATATAATGATAGAATTAACAGCTAAAATATTGACATTTTTGACGTCTTACAGTTTTGAAGCCTTTGAATATAGAATATTTAGCAAGTGCTTTCAAACATTTGAATACTTTTATTACTGTTTGCTGCTGGAATTTCTGTTACACTTATCTGATTTGTCAAGTAAGAGACTAACAAATGGAGAACAAAGCAGTGAAACGTTTAATTGTGTGTTCTTCTCAAAATGGAATAAAGGGTATAATAAACATGTTAGTTTTCTACTATATGAGGTTGGAAAAACTGTCATCTCTTCTCTTCTACATGGAAAATATATGTCACAAGATAGAAAACAAAATAGAAAAATATTACAGAAAATAGGGGGTATAAAATCTTCATATATTAAATCTCTTCCTAATAACATTTTAAAAAGATGTTATTTAGTTATTGACTTTAGTTATTGACTAAAATTTTGACATTATTATTCAAATAAAAAATTTAAATGTGAGCATTGTGTATTCTGTCAAACTGTATGGTCATGAAAAAATAAACTATGCTCATAACCATTTTAAAAACAAAGAAGGAAGTTTGTTTGAATAATCCACTCCAGAATCCAATGTTATATTCCTAAGTTTTTAAGCCATGTGCACTGCTTATAAGAATTTTAAAATATTTTCAAACTTTTCATACATCTTTAAGTTTATAAAGGACAATATATGTAATACAAAAAAGTTGCATGTAAAATCAGATATTGTAATAATTCAAGTCACCTTCCATCAAATTCTATTCTTCTTTGCTCAAGTTCTATCAATTTACTAGCATGAATTACATTAAAAAAGCTTATGATTTTAATTCTTATGTAATTAACTAAAATTTTAATGTGGGCACAATTGGCATCTTCATATTTCTGTCTTTTGGTTGCTATTAAATCTCTAGTACACATGATAGTGGCAGACATACTGATATACAATATTTCTAGAGATATTAATTTTTTCATTTTTAGATATTTACTCTCATTACAATATTATAATGTTCTTGATATTAATTCCAAGAAACTAAAATTTGTATTGTCATTGTTTGATGCCTTTAGACTTATATTTTAGATCAAATTCAAAATGAATTATCAAAAACAATATAATTGTCATTCCGAATTGTGACTTTCAAACTAAATTTCACCCCTTCTCAATTTCATTAATTCTTCTAAGCAAGAGGAGACTCCTGGGTTAGGAACAAGGAAGATTTTATTATTCACAGCAAGATTTGGACCCGACATTTACACTAAGTCCTGGCAGTCCCTATTTCCACCAGGTGTTGTGAAGACAGGCAGATGACATCTATTCATGCAGTACATTGAAATTTGGGAACTTTCTTCACACAGATATTAAACGCTTCTGTTCTTCCCTTTTGCAGCGGTGTCTTAGTTACTCTTCTCTTGTTGCTGGGACAAATACCCGACACTCAAAATGAAGGAAG
>NDGN011443931.1:4164-18064 GCA_002564285.1 Tympanoctomys barrerae
GTTTTGTTTCATTTTTTGTTTTTTGTTTTGTTTCCTAGCTCTCTTTCCTCTTTCTCCCAATCTTTCTCTCCTTCACTCTCTCCCAGTGGTTTCTTTCCTATCCCTTCCCTCCCCAGTACCTGGTGATATTTCCAGTGAAAAAATAACTTCTTTATTTTCATATCAGGAATATACAAGGAAAAAGAAAAACCCAGGAAAAACCCAGCTTCATTGTTTCCTTTCTTCCTTATTTCTAGACCCTGAGATACCTATACATTTGGCTTTTTAACCTCTTTATACAGTCTTTTTTTCATTTGATTGTTTTTCTGTAATATTTGAGGATTTTAGCAGTACTTGGTAAGAAAAATAGGAAAAATTAATTCTAATTTATTTTCCTGAAAGAATTGTGTCCTTTTTTGTGTGTACATCATATAGATATAAATATCCAGAAATAGTGATATTTCCTGTAAAGAAATAGCAATATATGAAAAATTAAGAAATATTTGAAGTTAGAAAGCATTCATACGAGTGGTATTTGAAAGCACTGGGTTTTATATTACAGCAATATCTTGGATTTTATAATGAAGTTTTAAAACGTCAAAGTCAATGAGAATAGAATTGGCGATACATAGTATTAAAGGTCGCCTCATCTCCTGTGTCACACATTTATAAAATGTTATTAGATTTCAGGCAGCATTTGTAATTTAGAGCAGTATCTCCTGCAGTAGATAAAGCTAACTGGTTTCATCCAATTACCTTTAGTCCTAAACAGCAACAGGTAGACCCAGATAACGCCTCCATCTGTTCCATGACTTTTTCAGTTCCCATTCAATAATTCAAAATTAAAAGACTTTCACCTTTCTGATAAAAATATACAAATAATTTCTTGTTCTGCACTATAATTATCAATATATCAAATGAAAGAGAATATTCCTATCCCTAATTCCTTAATTAACAGCAATTCAAATAGATTTTTATATTGTTATAGAGCAGTACATAGTTACTTAAAGCTTTATGCAAACCGTATAAATTATATAAGGAAGAGCATTCATATTAATCTTATTTTATTTTAGTGATATATTAAATGCAAATATTTTTCTGAAACAACTGATTTAAGCTGATAAATGAACATGTTAAAATAAAACAAAATATATGCTTATTAATTTATATATATATTAATATTATATTTTAATACATGTATATTAATTTACTATGCTGTACTTAGAACACAATAAAGTAAAAACCTGATGCCACATGCTAGAAATATGTGAAATGATCAATAAAGTCCTGAATTCAAAATTTTTTAAGGTCTAACAGAGATACAAATGGGAGAAATTTCACCACATTTTCTAACACCAACACGACCCATAAAAGAGCTAGATAGTCAAAGTGAAACATCAGTGCATGTAAAACTGATAATATATTAAGTACAAAATATCTCTTTAAGGTTATATGTGGTTTATTTTATATATTATTTTCTTTTATATATTATTTTCTTCTTTAGTAAGAGGTTACTAATACCTCTCAACTTATATCTCCTCATTTTATTCCTTTAGTTTATTTTCCTAATCCTGATAGGTTTTCAAAGTCTAGATTATAATCTATGTTCTTCTTTTTTTGGTGTGGGGGTGGTGTCTAATTCAGGTATGTTAGTCTTTGGCAGCTACTAGCTTCCATGCTGAGCTTAACTCGAGTTCATCTCCTGGTGGTCAACTCTGTCAAGTGAGTGGTTTTTACTACATATTCAGATGGGCTTGCTGCTTCCAAATCTCACACCTCTTAAATCAGAAAATTACCCAATACCAACATCTTTTTAATTGATGTATTCAGTACAGGATCACGCTATACAGCTCGGACTCAACGATCCTCCTGATTTAGCCTCCCCAGCACTGGGATTACAGGTATTCACCACCATGCCCAGTGTCTGTGGTCTACTCTATGTGACCAGGGCAGGGCCAGCATGGTATGCAATACTGGAGATCGAACCTGGGTCCTTGAACTTGCCATGCAGGTGCTTAGACCACTGAACTATCTCCCCAGCCCAACTTTATTCCTCAAAAAGAGCTTGGAGTAAACTTCCTCTTGATCAAACACTTTCACTAATACTGTTTTATGTTTCTGAATAATAAATGAATTTATAGTTTTTTCCTGAAATAACAAATAAACGAGGAAAGAGGTGCACTGACAAACTTGAATCCACATTCACAGTTAAATTATTTTGGTTTCTCATTTTTGCATTGACCTTTTTCTCCCTAGTTAGAAGTTTTTGCTTCCTTCACTTGAAGGATAGCCAGCAGTTGTCCCAGGTCTGTGATCTCTGGTTACTAATGCCAGTAAGTAGAATCTGGTTAAAACGTTCTTCAAAGAGAATTCTAATGCTCCTTTCTCATAGTTCTCTAAAAAGACACTGTTACAGCTAAATTTCTAGTCTAGAAAAAAATTGCAATTCACTGGCAAAGTTCATTTACTTTACAGTGCATGAGAATTACTATATTTCTTAATTAGAAATACCAATATCAAAATCAGAATGTTATGAATGGATATTATTTGTATGTCAAGGCTTGATATACTACAGCAATATAAAAATTATAAAAGTAAGACATTTTGCTGCAAATTATGGATTTAAAGTGAGTAGGATTTTAATTCTCCAGTTTTTGCTGTGTAAAGTCAGAAGGAATGAGGGTGTTTGTGGGGCAAATCACACATGAGGTGAGAATGTGATTGTTGATTTGTTTGAGGAGAATAACAAACTCATTGGATAGAAGAGCAGGAAAGTGACATGTGATTGGGTAGAGGAAAACTGCCTTATCAGGAACAAATACATTATCTTGTTCTGAAATTTTCATCTTTACTGTTGTTCTGGTAGATACCATCTCCTTCTGCAATGTGACCTCGTGGCATTTATGTTGCATAGCTTACAAATTTGAGAATTTGGGCCTTAAGAGTCAGTATTGTTGCTTGGATTTGGAGTTAAATAGCATGTCCTTGGAGCACTCACTTCAGTCTACTATTAATTTCTGAAGATTTAAAATGGTGATATTAGGAAAACTCAGCAGTAAATGGATAATACCAAATAATATTATATTCCTAAAGAATTATTAAACAATATATCATAAATATGGCTATTTCACAATGCGTGAAAATGCCTCCTCCTCATAGCTTCAAGAGCAGTAATTGTTTATCACTTTTCAATTCTAATCCAGAAGTTAAGAAATACAGCAGTGGTTGTAGCAGAATGACAATGTACTTGCTGAGAACGAATGAAGCCTGAACCAGAAAAAAAAAAAGTGAGGACAGGGATTGTATCTTATTTGCATCAATACAGTCTCATATTTATTGCCTCAGTGAGCAGCGCCATCTTCTTGAGGGTCAAGGTGAACATTTTCCCATAGTTTTAAGAATAATTTTTATGTTTTGTATGTATGTTTGAATTTTTCTTTCCTTTGCTCCCTTTTTTAACTAGGAATTTGATTTTTTTAACTTCATTTTAATTTATATATTATGGTGATAATAATATATACATTATATTATTGTGCCTTTCATCTGTGATAAATTTTGCAGCTCTTTCTTCCAGCTTGACAATTATCTTATGATTTAGTTTTTGAATTGTTATAGGTTTTCTCCATGCAAAGTTAAAACAAATTTTATTTGATTTCATTTCATTTTTATCTGGATTTTGGGTCATAATTTTTAAAAAATCACCTACACTCAGTAATTTATCTATCTTTAATTTAGTAGTACTTTTTTGTTTTTATTTTTTTAGAATTTTTATTTAGTTTGGTTGTATTATACTGGATGTGGAATAAGACTCTCAATTATTCTTTTCCCGAAGGGTTAACATGATGTTCTAACCACATCTTAAATCTCCCTCTTTGCCTTAATAAATTAAGCTAAAAGTTTCATCATACAGTGAGATAATATTTAAATCTGTTGCTTGGATTACTGTTTTACATTACTGTTTTTTCTACTTATGAACCAGCATTATATTATTTTATTTTACAAAGTTTTACAAATAGCTAATTTTTTATCTATAAAGCTAATTCTCATCATTGGAAGCTGAAAATGTAGTTTCCTGGAGATTTTTGCAGTGCTTTTCCAAATAAAAATAGTGCTTTTTTTAAAGTTTATTTAAAAATAAAACAATTGCATGTTTTGATTGTGCTAACATTATAATGTAATTCTGGACAAGCTGGACTCTTTCTAATAATGATTTAAATTGTTATACGTGGAATCAATTGCTTCAAAAGTAGTTACTATAAATCAATGAAATAAGTCACATTAATTTCATCTTTGAAAGTCTTTTCTCCTGAAATAGCTCCAACATTAGATTTGTAGGTAAACTGAAAAATGACTAAGAACATAAGTTGGATGCTCTTGGTTCCTATTTTTTTTCTTACTACCCTAAAATCATACCATTTTTATCCATAATTTTGTCTGATTAGAAATTAAAAATGAGTCTCGTCAAAATAAAACATGTGCAGTTAGAACTTGCATTATCTCAATCTTAGAAATTTATGGACTGATAGATTGATATATGTGATTTTTTCATTAAAAGCATTTTTTAAAATATTGTTATCAAGTCTACTAGTGTTTATTTCCTATGAAATAATAATCACTGTGGTAAGATGATGATTTCATGTAAATCTGTAAGAAAAACTCATGTCACCTATAATCAATGATCAACAATTTCCTGTGGTAGTGGATATACATATATAGCTTTTCTTGATTGGTGGAATCCACTAATTGAGATTTGAGAAAGCATTTGAAAAATGATATTTTAAAATGAAAAAGGCATGATAAAGTGATAAATACTTATTTTCAAAATATTTGTGGCCTATTTCATAAGTAATGTGTAAGTATATATATGTGCTTGGATGGTTTATATATACATATATGATACAGCATATAATCATCTAGCATATTTATATTTTAATATAGGTACATGTCTTAAGTCATGTCATTAATCACATTTATAACAAAAAACTTAGACAAATATAAAATCAGTACTGTAAATACATTTGCTTATTAAGAACTGGTCTCTTAAGTACAAATAAATCGTAAGTGCAGAGTGCCCCTTGGGGTACAAATTCATTTTCATTGTCACTAGTTTTTCATGCCAGTGAAAGGGGAATAATTGGCATCTACAATTCTTCGCTGAGAAACTGTAAGTTCCTCTTTTCTAATCATATATTGCTTCATCCTTACTCATAAGGATGAAGGTTTACAAATCTTATTTGTGGATTAAAACTTTTCAAGGCAACGAGAATACCTATTTTGGGAGTTCATTTTAATGAGCATTGCATTATTAACTTATCTCTTTTCTAGCAAATGGCAAGATAATGGCTTTGTGAAGGAAAACATACCATGAAGGTATAATCATAATTTTCATGGTGTTCTTATATTTTAGTGCTATTTTAGGCTTTCTGAGCAAAAGTTCTTAGTTTTTTAAAAAATACTCATCATAAAAAGTCTTACATGGTATTGAAAATTTGAGGTGACAAATTTTTACATGGTAATACAAAATATCCAAATTTTCAAATACTGACACAAATTACAAGTCAACCTTTGCTGCCAAACTCTCTCTAGGAGCACTTCATCAGTTTTCATGGCGTTTTCTTTCTTGAGGCTCTCCAGGCATGCACACATCTAGAATAGAATTGAATGGAAAAAGTCACATTCACTTGAACTTCTGCTAATTTATATAAGCCCTACTGCTAATTTTTTTCTCCATAGAAAATTAGTTATAGCAATCATATTTTGGGTGCAAAACAAAGCAGTATTATAACACCTCAAACCAAGGTTTCTAAGGAGAATCATTTAGAAAATGTGTATAATAAATAAGGTTTGTGACAGATACACCCTTTTGGGCCTATTATCTAAAATTTTAAATATATATAAAAGAACAATTTTATGATTCATTCTGTAATTTAATCATATAGAATGAATTTTTAGCATATAAAATTATAAATGTGTTCCTTACAACAAGCAAAAGTTTGAGATTAATAGCAATTGTACTTTAGAGTCTTTGAGAAAATTATTTAGTGTTGGATTCCAAAATGCTCATAAATTATATAACAGAAAAGATTTATATATCATTTGTTCCATTTGAAAAAGTATTTTATGATTTAATGACTTTTTAATTATAATGCTCATAAAGTATCTATTAGGCTATCTATCTGAATAAATGTTAGATTTTACTTGCCAAAGTACTTAAAAAACACATTAATAATCATCCAGTTTTACCTTTGTAAAATAGAGCAGTGATATTTGAGATTTGACTTCATGGAATGTTTTCAAAGGCCACAAATCTTCATATTGACATTTTATTTTTTGCTCAGTGAGGTATAAAACTTAAAGTGCACAAAATTAAAATTATACTCACTTGCAGTTTTAGGCAAACACCAATAACATTTTAATATGATGTTGCATAAATTCTGAATATTTGTTACCAATTCTAAATACTATGTCCTAAGGACCTTTAAATACCCTTCAAAGTTATTGAGGATTATGAAGAAACTCTTCATGTCAAATTACATTTCTTCAAACTATATTAGAAACTTTTAAAAAAGATTATAGTCATTCATTAATATATCTAAAATAATTATAACTTGTACATTTTAATAAAAATAATACTTTTGTGAAAAAATAATAAAAAAGAGTGTCACTGTTAACTCGCAGATCTCTTTAATATGAGTATAAGGGATTGCAGGAACTTCTGTTGCAGGATTTTCCCCCCTGTGGCGAGCTCAGCCTTCTCTGAAAGTGGAGAAGGCACTGTGGTGCCAATGGACTGAACCACGGTCTCTGCGCTTTGCTTGAGCTTGCCTAAGCAGGCTCTTCAGACCACTGAGATATCTTGCCAGCCCTGCAACATGTTTTATATTGAAGATTGTGGTTAGTCTGGCAAAACAGATATCCAGTTTAAAATACAGTTCTCAGACAAGTGTGGATTCTTATTGATACTACAGCAAAGCTCAATAAATACAAAAATATTGGTATTGTTTTCAATATGATATACTAAGTAATGTTATGACAATTGTAATTATTTTTGAATCAAGTTGTATCTTGATTTTCAATTATATATTTTGCACATACAATCATTGGTAATATAATCTTATTAATTTATGGTGAATTTATAAATACGGGTTGGTTTTACTTCAGAGTATAAACAAATCTCCTGTCCATTTTATTAAAATTCTTATTTTAAAACCTCTTTAAATATTTTGAGACTGGCCAGAGAGATAGCTCATTGGTCTAAGCACCTGCCTGGTAAATGCAAGGACCTGGATTTAACCCCAATACTGGATGCTGAGCCAGTCCTGCCCAGAGTGGGCGACAGAAACTGGGCATGGTGGCGCACATTCATAATCCCAGCACTGGGGAGGCAGAGACTGGGGGATCACCACGAGTTTGAGCTGCATAGCAAGACCTTGCACCAAATAAATAAATAAACATTTAAAATATTCTGATATTGTTAAATTACTTATAAAGATCAAGGTTTTCAAATATTTTTAAACATTTTAATTTTGCTATCATCGATAAATGCTATGAGTGTGTATGTGTCCTGTCCCCCCACCCCCCGTGGAAAGTCTCAGCTACTTCAGCTTGCAGATCAAGTGACATAGGACATTTTCATGCAGAGGACCAAACCACCTTTATATGTAGCAGAAACGTATTATGCATGCTTCCTATTTGTCATTAAAAACAAATGTATCCCAAAATTTGAGATTCACTGAAATAAATAACTGTTACTACTTGAGATCTAATGAAATAAATAACTTATACTGCTTAATAAAGGACACTCTTCTCACAAAAATAAGATCATGACAGTGAAGATTATGATGGTGACAAGTATGGTTTGATATCTCTGGCCTTCTTCATGAAGAGGTGTTTCCATCATTGCTTTTGTGTCACCAATCAGTATAATGTCAATAAACATAAAAGTTGTGTAAGATCTGACTATCCTTATGAAAAGAGGTTTTACCTTGTGGATCCTCCTAAAACACTCTTAGATCACAGCAATCTCTGTGGAGCATATGGAAAGTACAGTTGACTAGATTATCATTACTGACTCCAATGCACTGTTATTAATTTTATAAAGTATGCCTAATTCAATAAGAAGAGAAGGGCTGGGGAGATGGCTCAGTAGAACAAGCGCTTCTCTGGCAAGCACAAGGGTCTGAGTTCAATCCCAGGTTCCACAAAAAAAAAAAAAGAAAGAGAAAATTCATGCTTTATGTTTACCTCCTTTCAGTAATGTTCCCGATGCTATCTCTTGCCCTTACACATTTGTTCCCTCCTTTTTCCTTCTTCTCTGTGTCTCAAGAGGTTAATCTCCTTGGACCACAACACAGGCTCCTTGGTCATTGACCTCCAGTGGTTCAAGCAGTTGTTGTAACAGATTTTTATACCAGACAATACAAGCTAAAAATACCAGCTGCTTGTTCTTCCACTTTCTTCTTACCAGACAGTAGTTTAACATACGCCCCACCAGCTTTTTTCCTACACAAGGCCAAACCCCTTATTATGCCTCATATTCAGGTTGAGAGAAAGTATATCATTATTAGTTCTTTCTTGATGTTTTATGTATACATCTCACTGATTCTACTAACCTTGATACACATTAGCTAACAGTCTATTTATTGTCAGTTATATTTCGGAAGAAACTATGTTTCTCATAAAATATGTGCTTTTAATAATAAACTAAAATATTACTAAAAACTAATAATAAGCTGAATACCCTGTAGACCCTTCCCTAAATAAATAAATAAATAAATAATTTTTAAAAAGAAAGAAAGTTTTCCTTTTCCTCAGGAAGAAAGCATCCGCAAATCTTGGACTGACTAGAACATAGGGCAGATCCTTAAAATAATTACTGCATTTAACTGAGTTTTAGCATTTGTGGCATATCCACGGCATAGTGTTAATATTCTCAATTACATTTGCAGTGGGGAAAATGTATATGACAGTTCAATTTCACCTTCATTTCAGGGTTTATAAAGTCCTTCCAAGTGCTTAGCATCAGTTTCATTGTACCATCAGGAGTACAATTGAATATACTTATTTTTTTAGAGCATTGAAAACACAACAAACCTATGTTTATGCTGATTTATTACTGGGAGGGGACTGACTCTCCTGAAAATCTCCAAATATCACACTTCAACAGAATTGTAGTGTTTTTACATGATTGGGATAAATACATATAAGAAAAAATAAGACTGATAATTATTTTGACAGGAGGAAATCAAAGGTATAAACAGATAAAATAACACTTTCTGATTATTGGATTAGTTGCACAAGTGCCTTGGGCGAAAAAATTCTAGAGCACTTGCACTTGGTTCAACCAGTTAGATAGAATGACCAAACTAAACCCTTGGACTCAGTTTGGATTTTGAATATCTGCCAAAGGCTGTGTGCACTTTTGGAAGATATGGAGCCTTTAGAAAGTGAGTGCATCTTGAAGGAGCTGTATTCATCAATGGATTAATCTATTCATGGATGAAGTGTTACATGCACTCTTCTCCCTTTGCTTCTTGTCTGCCATAATGATCTTCCTCCACCAGTCCCTTCAACTGTGCCATTTTTGTCTTTGACCTGGATGATCATGGGCTATAACTATGAATGAAAGTGAACCTCCCCTCCATTAAGAGGAAGGCATTGAGGGCTGACCAAATAGCTCAGGGGATTAAAGCATGTACAAGCAGGTGAAGGAGCCAGGGGTTTGATCCCAGTTCTGCTGTGCCACCCCCGCCCCTGCAGCACTCTGATATGGCAATTGAGACTGGGTGTGTGGTGTGCACCTGTAATTCCAGCTCTTGGGAGGCTCTAAACAGGCATATCAGTAAGAGTCCAATCTAATAGTGAGACCTTGAATACCCCGTAGACCCTTCCCTAAAATAAATAAATAAATAAATAAATAAATAAATATTTAAAAAAGAAACAGTTTTCCGTTTCTGCAGGAAGAAGGTATCCACAAATCTGGAACAGGAGCGGTTGAGAGCTACACTGATTAGTACTGAAAAGTGCTAAGTACTTTGCATTGTGACAATACAGAAAAAAAGTTTAACAGAATCTCAGGAAGACCTCACCCTTAGCATGCACCAAGATGTAAAAGTAAAAGACTCAAGAAGAGAGCTACATGGAGCCTAGCTCACTCAGGGCCATTTAGGAAAGGATTTCAGAGTTCAGCTACTTGGACATTCAGAACCTATGGCAAATATGACCCATGAGGTCCAGCCACTGCTCAAGCTGACAGCAGATCTCAGTGTTCTCCACTAAATCCTGGGTTTTTGTAAGTCAAGCAGAACCAAAACTTATGGGGTTGGGAGAACTATTACTAGATTTCAGGAGAACTGGGGCTTTAGAAATTTTTCTCCTTATAGGGCGGTGTATAAATCTGTGACAGTGAAACAAAAACTACAGTGAAGATGCCAAGAGTTGCAAATGCTAAAAATGTAGAAATTCTGTTGAGAAAGCCCAAAGTCAGTAAGCAAATCCACTCCAAGTAAGAGTCCACAAGGGTTAGAGAAAACAATACCTTAGAGAAAGGGCTACCTATAATCTTTGGCATTTATATTTTGCCATAAATTTTCCCCAGTGCTGGACAGGACATATAGGATTCAATATTTGTCAGACTAGATTTGTTCTTGTTTTTGTTCCATTTATTTTTATCCCCACATTTCTCCTTTGGGGATTGGAGATATTTATCCTGTGTCATGTCATGTTGCATGTTTTTAACTTTCCTTTTGATTTTCACAGGGATTTATAGCTAAGAGTTTGCCTTGGGTCTCCAAGGAGACCTTGGACTTGAACTATTTAAACATACTGGAATTATTAAGACTTTGGCAACTCTTAGCATGGATTGAATATATTTTACATAAAAGACAGTTGTATGTCTTTTGTGGACCAGGGGCATAATATTAAGGTTTGAATTTTTGTTTTTGTTCATTTTACACCTTAGTGCCCTGAAAATACGTACTAAAAAGAAAAATATTGGTATCTAATGCTAATTGCACATATCAGTAAAGCAAGTTTCTTGAGAATATAGTTTTTTTTGTTGTTGTTGTTGTTGATTATTTGTTCTTGTCTTTTTGTGGGGGAGCTAAGGATTGAATCCAAGGCTTCCAGCTTGCCAGGAAGACATTCTAGTGCTGGAGTAAATGCCCAATCTCTAGAATATAGTTTGTTATATAATGAGTTAGGTCCTTCAGAACACCTCTACTGGCAATGAAAATCTATAGCACTCCATTTTGAAAATTAAACTGATTTCTCTTAACCTAATTTTTCAACTAAAATTAAAACAAATATTATTTACATTAATGTAAACGATTTATTAAAACCTTTAATCATATGGTTATTTATACAATTATTCTCAATGAACATGTAGAATTATGATATTTTAATATTACCTACATCCGAATTTAGGAATTCAAGCTGTAAATGTATGGATGTTTGTCCTCTGAACCTTCTTCTCTATTTGTATTGCAAAAACCTTAATAAAGTATGCAACCAATGATGTATTTCCGAATAGATCAGTCAATGTAGTGCAAATAACTTATTGTCTTTTTGTCAAATTTCAGATCTAAATACATGATTTTATTTTAATTTAATTCAGAGGCTCTGAAGAATTAGTAAGAATTAGTAAGCTCTGAAGAATTAGAGTGAAGTGTTATCAGACAATGGAAAGATAGCCCATTTTGGGATAAGGATCATCAATATAGTCACTACGACCATACTTCCAAAACTGTTATAGCAATTTAACACAGTCTAATCAAAACACCAATAGCATTATCATAACTCTTGAGAAAACAGTCCTAAAATTCAGAAGGAGCTAGGAAAGATCTATGACATTCAAAGCAATTCTGGACACTAAGGCAAAGAAAGGGTATCACATTCCAAGATTTCAAGTTATACAACAATGCTACAGTGAAAAAAATGACATGTTATTTGCAAAGAAAGCAACAAATTTGTGCATCAGTGGAAGAGAAAAAATGATGCAGAAACTACTGCAGGTATGGTCAGCTACATTTTTTTTTGCAAAAGATCCAAGCACTTTCACTGGTGGAAAGCTAGCCTATTTAACAGTTCTGTAAACACTGTCTAGCCTTACGCACAAGATTAAACATATACTCATACCTCAACTAAGCTAAAATCAAATTAATCAGCGATCTAAATATTAGAAACAATCTACCAGAAAATAAAGCTGGTAAAAATCTGCATGAGTGTAAGCAAAACTTTTCTGAACACAACTCAGTTACACCAGATAGAATATAAAAATCAACAAAAGAGATCAGATCAAATTAAAATGCATCTTCACACCAAAAGAAACCACCAATGGAGTAAAGAGACAACTTACAGGGTGAAAAAATTTCTAGCCACTTTCTATCCTTTAGATCTATTTGAATTAACTGTTTTTTTTTTTCTTGAAATTTTCTACTGCTCCCCTACCCAATAGTAACTCATTCTATAGTCTGTTATGCTATTGATCTTACTGTTATTTTACTTCTGTTTGTAATACATAAATGATTTATGCGTTACTTGAATGTGCCTTGAATGTAAGAAGAAAAGGAGAGTTTGAAATAAAAAGAAATGAGGAGAGAGAAGAAAAATATAGGAAAGAATGAGAGTGAATAAGAGGAGGAAGAAAGAACAAAAGAAAGAATTTGAGGAAGATTGAAACAAAGGAAAAAGAATAGAAGAAATGAAGCGAAAAAATAAAAGAAGTAGTAAGAAAAGCAAATAAAATATTAATTTTAGCACTGTATTTATAAAAATTTTTAGTTTTCACTGAATAAAGTCTTTTGACTACTTAGTAGGACAGAATGTACATTCAGAAATATTCAGGAGTATGCAGCTGAAGAATTTAAGTATAAACATTGATGTATTTCAAATCAACTAGAAAAAGCTAGTATTCATAATAACTAGAACAGAGCTGGGGTAATAAATTTGGCATCTTGTTTTTCATAGTTCATTGAAACTGGTACTTCAGTATGAATGCTTGCCCCAATATTCTTATAGCTTCATTTATTCATCAATTTAAGTTAAGTCTACATTGCTTTTCTTGAGCAAGTCTTTTCCATAAAGGAATCTTTATGATGTGCAGAGAATTAAATCAACATGAGAGTTGCCTTTGCAGTTTCCAAGTACTAAAATGTCTCATTTTGTTTTGCATCAGTGAGTGCCTGAGGCCTCTGTAACATATTTGAAGCTGAAATTTTAAAAGGGATTTTTCAATATTTAGATGATGTTGTCTGAAATTTTCTGCAAGGAGATTCCTCAAGGAAAATTATATAACCTAGTCAAGTCTTATCTTTCAAATTAGTAAGGAAAATATTTGCCTTATACAAGTGATATATTTTATATATACAGAGCCTGTGTAATTGCTTTCAATTATCTAAGAAATGCCAGTTATCAAAATATTTAACTACTCTTATTGCCAGAAATTTAATATCACTTCAGCATATATTTGTTAGTGTAAAAGTTATTGATAGATCAAAGTTCTTGTGAAATTTGCTGTATTTTGCACAATTTCCTTTTGAGAGATTTAAGATAAATTTGTATTTCTTCATTTTGGATATTGCTAATTAGCTTACTGTTAAAGTTATGTGTTATTTATCTATCAAGTAAATGTGACTACTAAAAACATTGATATTCAAACAGAATAACTGGCACATTTTGGAGATATTTCCAATGTCAAATTCTTGTTTCACACTAGCAAAACATGACCAAAAATTTCCTTGTTAAAAAGAGCTGTTTGGGGCTGGCGAAATGGCTCAGTAGTCTAAAGCACCTACTTGGAACAAGCTTGGCAAAGCCCAGGGAACATGGTTCGATCCCCCAGCACCACATGCCAGCCCGCCCCGCCCCCAGGTGGGCTGAGCTGGCCATACACACACACACACACACACACACACACACACAC
>NDGN011443931.1:18075-31826 GCA_002564285.1 Tympanoctomys barrerae
TTTTTTTTTTAAAAGAGCTGTATGCAGAAAAAGTCTAACCAAATACTTGCTACCAATAACCAGTGAAAGCCTCCGAAATACATTCAACATGGTAGGTAACAACTTGGTAGGAAATCACATGAAAGAGCTGGAACAACTGTATACTCAGAAAGCTGAAATGCACTTTTTAAAAATGCATTATTGTGGGAACTAACATACTCCCAGGACATTTACAGCACTGTTGGAGAAGGTATTAATCATTTCCAAAAGCAGCGCACTTAGGAATGAATTGCCTTCCCTTATGCTTTACCTCTTAAAGAACCACCACCTCTTAAAACTAATAGACTGGGGACCAAGCTTTCAGCACATGAGAATGTGGTTAATAAATCATTTCTAAACAATAGTGTCAGGGTTAAATATACATTGAATTTCTAGAAGTTTTTATGTTGAAGTTGGAAAATAGTAAAATAAATTTATTGTCCTAGTGCCTGCAAACTTCCCATGTCTTTAGGCATTCCATCACAGGTTCAATTTGTCCTTGTTTGATACCACACAGGTAACTTACACAGTTATTCAATAATTCTGAAATGATTCTCTCACATGTTTTGTTAAGAAATATTTTGATTAACTTAATGGTGGAAGAGTAGAAAACTAATATTTCAAAACAATTAATTAATTTAATTTTAATATAATTTCATTCCAAAGCTTCAACATTGTACCAAAATATACTTTTCAATAGTATAGTCATTATCTAAAGACATGTGAAAGAAATTGCCAGGGACCAGGGAGACAATTCAGGGGTACCTGCACCTGTCTGACAAGTGAAAGATCTGAGCTCAATCCCTGGTACAAAAAAGAAAAAAATTACCAACATCTACAGACCATTTCATTAAATCTAGAACTACACATTTTCATGAACAGATTTGAATATTGGTATTATATGTCCACCAAAGCTTTTGGGTAATTAGGCTCTGTATCTGTCACATCCTGGGCTTTTTTTAATTGATAGGTTTTTAGGATAATACCTTAGTTGATAGGTTTTTAAAATTACTACTTCAATTTCGTGTCTGGATTAAATCACAATATGATTACAGTCTCTTTGTTCAGTTTTGGTAATTAATAAGTTTCTATCTTTCTATTTATATTAGTATTCTGATTTCTCTAATTTTTTTTTACATTTATGTTTGTGAAGTTATGGCTAACAACTTTCTGAACTTTACTAGTACCCACTGTAATGTCACCCTTTTCATTTCTAAATAGATAGATTTGTGGGGTTTTTCCCCAGATATTGGCAAATAGAGAGAAACAATTGGCAACAATAAATCCTGCCACTTTGGTTATAATGATAAAATTAAGAACAGTGAGAGCATTACACACACTGGGCATTGACAGACATTAAGGTACACTCTTGAAAGACCCCTAACTAAAACAACAAGGTAATGATTTTACTACAGAAACTTAGCAACCCCTGACAGTGATATCAGATGAAAAATTTCTGCTGAATGCAGGCAGTGCTGAAAAAGCTAAATCAGACCACTGGATTAAATGCCATATCCTTCAGATCCACATCTTCCAAAGGTTATACCCACTGAAGCTTGCCTCCTTTCTTGGAATCCATGCACTGTGATCTTCCTGGCTTGCGCTCAAGCTTCTTGGGACATGTTCGATGACTAGCTTTCAATTTGTCCAGGCCTGTCTCCCACAGCTGTCTCTCATTTGGCCTTTGTGCAAGTTAAGCACTTCATTCCTCAAGGGAAATACTCCTTCGACATGTTTGCCTAAACGCAAATATGGATAGACTTTCATTTGTCATATTTGCTGTAGTTAGGAGTAACAAGTGCAGACCTGGCTAAGATGTGGTGGTTCAGCTGCTCCCATGCTCTGCTGCTTTGGTTGCAGTGTCAGGTGACTGGTGTTGGCAATGGTGGTATGGAGGGGGTCCTCTCTTGTCCTCTGTCACACAGGCCATGTCATGACACAACATGCTTACCATCAGGGTGGATTGTGTAAACAGGGTAGTGGGCACCAATACTTTTATAATAGAAAATGAATTTGTGTTGGCAAAGTCAAATTTCCATGAACATCTAAATATTTAATTTATTATTTATCTTTTTGACAGACCATAATCAGTAGTTTCAAGCTTTGAAAACTGATATCAGGACTTGGGATATTGGTCGGTGGTAGAGTTCTTGCCTAGTATGCACAGGTCCCTGAGTTCAATCCCCAGTACTGTGTAAAAAAGATAAGGGGCCAGTGGTACAGCTCAGTGGACTAAGTGCTTGCTTAGGGAAGCACAAGGGCCAGGGTTCGATCCCTGGCACAGTATGCCACCCAGCCCTGCCCCCAGGTGCTCAACGATGGAGTCTGAGTGTGGTGGAGCACACATGTAGGCCCAGCACTAGGGAGGCAGAAAACAGGAGGATCACTACAAGTCTGAACTGGGTAGTAAGTTCCTGCACACACACACACACACAAAGACTTAAATTAAAAAGATAAACAAGTAAGCAAACAAACAAACTTGACACTAATTTGTGAACCACATTTTAATAAAATATGGTTCAATAATATATTATTATTTCATGAAAATGGTGGTATAAGAATTGTCTTAATGAAATTATATTTCATTTAAAAAGATGGTGCAAGTAATTGTCAAAGCAGTTTTGAGAGTGGTATATATATGCTTTTGATTATTAAGATATATGTTATCATATAACAAGAACTCTGTCTCTTTAACTAATACTATTTTCTGAATGTCTTTTAATCATTTTATGTCTCATGTTCCATTATTGAAATGGCATATAAAATGAACATAATAAAATAATTTCTATTCAAATTCATGTTTCTTAATTTTCCTAGGTAATACAAATGAATTTCATTGAAAAATTAAGAAGAATTCAAATTTCGACATAAATGCATTAAGGCCTCTTTCTTGGCACATAATTTTTATCTCATAGGAAAAATGCCTCTAGGGACAACTCCATTGTATCCCAGTTGTTTTCTATTCTTTTTAACAGTTGTTAAAAGTGTAAACAAAGGAAAAATTCTTAACAAAATCTAAATAGATTATTTTGGCTGTTATGGGAAAGATCTCAATGGTACTCAACACCCTTGAATTGGATTACATTCCCTACTATGTATATAATTCCTGGCTGGAACAAAAACTGATGATGAAAAGCAGGAAGTGTTCTTACCGCTGAATCCATGTCTCCTAGTGAAGCATCTAGAAGCTCACATTGTCAGATTATACAACAAAAGTATAAAACCACCAGAGTACAGGAAAACATTTTCACATTGAGCAGTTAAATAGATTTTCTTGACAAATAATATTATATGCGTGATGGAATAGTTTAATCTATGATAAAAATCAAAGAGTCCTTGATGCACAGAAATAGCAATGAGGGTTTAAAATTTAAAGTCATTAAATGAAAACTAAAACTTGTGATTTAGTTCTGAACATCAAAATTGTCGTTTTTTGTTTGTTTTGTTTTTTGGCGGAACCCAGGATTGAACTCAGGCCTTTGTGCTTGTCAGGTAAGCATTTATTCTAGTGAGCTATCTCCCTGGGCCCCTGAGTATCAAAATTATATACATAATTTGCCTATTTGAATGTATCCAAGAAGGAATATTTAATTTCTGTTAATAGAAGCATTTTTCTTTAAATGGAATAGTGGCATGGAAATAATAAAGCACTTATCCATTTATATTTGGCATAGCACTAAAGAGTTTTTATATATTTAAAAAATGTTATTCATCTCCATTGTTTTTCAATATATTCTCCTATTCTACAGAAAACAAATGACATCTTTGGCATGATTCTAGAAAAGAGTGGTAAATGTTAATGAACTTGAAGAAAATAAAAATTGTACCAAGGGAAATATGGGCAATAAAACTGAGTTAAAAGGAAAATAATGATTCCAAGGTATAGAGAAAAACCTAGATAGACACATACTTGTTAAATTTCACAATCAACAGAAACACTGATCATTAAAGAAACAGAGAAGCAGGGAGAATGAAAAACAAGAGTAGCACTTCAGTAATTGACCAATAAGACAATTGGGTTATGTGTATTATAACTCTCAGAGGAATTCAAGTTTGACCCCTTAAGCTCCATATAAAGAAAATAATGCATGCCTCTGAGGAAGAGATGCAGTGTGCATTAGGCTGTTGTGCTTAGATGTGAGTAAAAGATTCCTTAGCTTAATATTCTAGCTTTCCCTGTGTTAGAATTACTTTCCAGCTATAAATATTGTTTCACCACTGAGAAATCTCCAATGTGTTCTCACATGAGTTGACAGAGAATCTGAGGAAGGAATGAGGTCTCTCTCTGTATCTTCTTCACTCTCTTCATCTTATTTTAAAAAAACAAGCATCCAGCTTTTTCCTCAGAAGAAACATAAAATACAAAAATTCAATCTCCACACTGCTTTCACAGCCCTCTCTAGGTCGGACCTCATTGATGAATGAAAACAATATCTTCAAAATTCTGTTATTCTCATACTAATATTTCAACCATGAGTTTTAAAATTTCAGTAAGCATTTTTATATCCAGTGTTCTATTTATGTTACATACCCTATGAGATAGCTATTGGTCTCCCTAGTTTACAAAAAGAGAAAATTGAAACCCAAAAGGAAATAATATACATTATGAATGCAAGTTAAAAATTCAGCTAGACATTTTGTTAATTTTTGGCAAAAATAAAATATTTCTTTTAAAATATCAAAATGACTCTTTTAGCAGTGATGAAAAATGCTTACCATAAGAATTTAGTAGAGGGTCCTGGGAGACGGCTCAGTGGAATAAGCACTTTCTTGACAAGCGCAAGCACAATGGTCTGAGTTCAATCCCCGGTTCCAGTAAAAAAAAAAAAAGAATTTAGTAGAAAGCTATGAGGCATAATTTTGGTACACAAAGCATAAAGCTTTAGGAAATTATTTACTATCCACTTAAAATAGCATTTGTGACAAATATCCACACACAAAATTTTGAAACAAACTTTGTTGTTTTGGTTTCCTTTCACGTACCTCTACAGGGAATTTTTGTACTGCTTGACTGCTCTACTTACCTATCAGGACAACTTTTCATGCCATAGTTGGTTCATGATACTCATGATTACTTGTTTTCTAGAACTAGACCTTAAATAGGTTATCTTTTATTCTCCTCACATAATGAGATTCTTTATTTAAAATACACCCTACAGATACTGGTTGCAATTGTTCACTTTTATTAGCATTCAGTTTCTAAATACACTATATTTCACAGAGGACTTATGGTGTGATCTGGTTTTCTTATATTAAAGCAAAGTCAGAGAAGGATACAGCTTATGGCATGTGGGGTAGTTACAAATTCTTTCACACACATCACCTGAGTATATTCTCTCAGTCCCCTGAGCACTGCACGAGGCTGTGAGGGCAATGCTTTGGTACACTCTTATTTTTGTAAAACCCTGAAGGTACACTTTGAGTCTTATTTAATTTCTAGATATATTTCACTTGTTTATCCTAAGAGAAGCATAAGCAATCAAAACACACCTCTAGTAAGTTTCAGTGGTGTTTAAAGGCCTTATTAATAAAGTTAAGCATGGTTGCGATTCAAAGGAACTAAATTTCTATGACATATGTCAAATAATTCATGTGTTGTAATTATATATTAGAATAGCATATTATAATATATATATTACTGCTTTGCCTCACATTGCTGTTTAAATTTTATTCAAATATACATTAATAATTCCATCTGTATTTCTTTTTTGCAACAGCTACCTCATCAGTTCAAAATTTTCAGTTATTTTTCCAATTAAAAAGTATAGTATTCTCATGTCTATACTAAAACACTTATGCTGTAATGAACTATATTTTTATTAATTTAGAGACTTATCCCATAAAAGTATAATTTCATAAATTACATGATTTAATACATGTTTTATTGAAAGGAATCATGAATGCTTTGAAAGCATTATTTGATATTCTCTTTTCTCATTAATATTAAAGGAACCAAAAAAATAACCATTATTTCTTGGAAATCAGAGAAAAGTTCTACTTCAGGGCATTGTAAAACCACTTTCTATTAATGAAAATCATAAGAAGCACAATAATGTTATAAAATCTGCAAGCACCCTATTAAGCACAAAATATGAAGGGGGCAAAAAAATGAATAGCAGCGATATTTTTAAGGTGCATTCCTAATTTTAAGGTTTTATCAGCATTTCCAGAAACAATAAATTCAAAATAAGTTGCAAATTGCATCAAATATTTCAATTTCAAATTATGATAATAATTGCATAGCATTTTATACTTATTATTGTTAATAAATGTTTCGGATGCTAATGCACATCTTTACATACATCCTGACTGGAAAGAATTTCAGCCAATTCCACACTTCATAGTGTAATACACGCAATTCATGATTGGCCAAACCTGCCGTGCTAAAATAGAAAAATAATTATGATTTGTTCTTTTGTCTATTGCATTACTTTGAGGTGGCATATCATAATTTTCTCTGCTTAATTCAAAGTAAATCCTTTCTGAATGCCATAATCTAAGGTGGTTTATGATATTTTTATATGAAGGGTGATGTAATGATGGCCTTTTATTTGCCTTAATTTGTCTAAAGTAGTTTCCAAAGCATAAGATTAAAATCTCTATGGCCCTACAGTGAGACTTACGTAGTCAGAATTTCTGAACATTGGAATCCTAGAATTCATCTTGAACTCTCCAGGGAATTTATAGGCACACTCAGTTCATTGTTAGAAGCACGCTTTAGAGAGATGTGATACCTTTTTTAAAAAAAGAAACATTTATTTTAAAGAGATTATAGCAATAACTGATATAACATTAGAAGCAGTATGCATTTAGAAGACCAAAATGGCAGGTATTTTTTAGTTACATAGGTCTTGTATTAACTTGGTCTTAACCATCCAGCAGAAAAGTATAACCTTGAGGTATAAAAAGTACTGCCATATTAATATGCTGAGCTGTATAAGGTTCAAGTCAACAGCTTCTGACAATTGCCAGTTCTGCTGATAACCTGGTGCTATTGTGGACAACTGGACTATATTGGGTCATTTTGCTGAATTCAAGTACCTACAGTTTTTAGACTGGCTTCAAGTATGAAATGGTCCTTTAAAGACGTCTTCAAATACAGCTTCTCTAATTGCAGTGGAATCTCTGACAAAACAAAACAAAAAAGAGAGGATATACATAAAGGATTGTTTTGTAGTATGGAAAAATATGTATATATATATATATATATATATATATGATAGTTATGATAGATGTGGAGTATAGAGCTATTTTCTCTTAGTTCAATGAGAAGAAAGGTTTGTACTAATATTGTTTAGACAAGATATGTCTACAACTTGTCCCCTGAATAACTGCTATGAAGACAACAGGATGTCATGTATTAATTATGGTAACTGTCCTACTGACCTGTTTTGAAACTGTTTCATTGATATTTCATCTTTTTTCTCATTAAAATGAATAAAAGATAAAATATAAAGGGATGTGAAAGTGGCATAAATGCATGAAATTCTAAATAAAACAAGATAGAAGATAGAGATAGATTAAAAATATAAAATTAGTTCTAGTTTGAAATACTTCTTTGGGCTAGGAATATAGCTCAGTGGCACAAGCATCTGCCTAGCAAGCACAAGGTCAGGAATTTGATTGCCAGTACTATATATATATATATATATATATATATATAGTGTATATATATAGTATATATATATAATTTGATTGCCAGTACTATATGTATATATATTATGATATATATCATAATATATAATTCCTTTGCGTGTTTGTGTCTTAATTAGATGATGTTACTTAATATAACATTACAGCAAAACCACAAATTTGCAAAATTCTAGATGAAGAATAACAACCACCGATCTCTGTTCAAATTATATGCTAACTAAAATATATAGGCATAATTGAATTTACAAGATAGCTTCTTGGTTACAGTTTAAGCATGTTCTTATAGGATTATAGAGGATATTTGGCTGGTGAATATAGTGGAAATTGTTCTATTGATACTTTGTAAAAATGAGGTGAACAGAGAGGTGTAATGAGCATTATGTTTAGACATTTCACAATTTAAAGACTGAGAGCTAACGAATCCAAGACTTCAGCATAAATTAGAGAAACACTTCACCTGTCCTTGCAGTATAATGATATTCAGTGATCTCACACATTTTATGATGGGTTCCTGAAACATGCATTTAGCTTGAACAAGATTGTTGTACTTAACAGAATCTAGGAAGCTAATTCAGTTATGGTAAAATAAAAGAGAGAAAGTAAGTGAGAAAGAACTTTTTGTTGAATCAGTAGCAGAAAGAAATGAAAACAAATGTTTGAGTTTTGTGATTAGAGAACCAAACGTAAATAATTAAGCTTGAAAAGTAAGTGTATCTTTGAGGTATGGAAATTAAATTTATCTTGTTTACATACATACTTTATAGACTTTTCCTGAATAATCGGTGCTCTTTGTAGATTAAAATAATTGCAAAGCAATATCATAAAAATATCTTGCCATATTAAAATGCTCTTTTTGTTGACACTACCTCATGGTACCTTTTGCATTCAAAGAAACATATTGAAAAGAAAGCTAAAGTTTAAATTTAATGATCAGAAAAAAAGGGGGAGCCGGCCAAATAGCTCAGTGGATTAAAGCACCTGTTTCTATTTCATGGCCTGCCATGATGGTGCTGCCCCCAGGGCTCACTGAGACAGAAATAGAGACTGGGCATGGTGGTGCATGCCTGTAATCCCAGCTTTTTCAAGACTGTAAACAGGCAAGTCACTAGGAGTCTGATCTATTAGTGAGACCCTGAACACCCTATAGACCCTTCCCTAAAATACAAGAATGAATAAATAAAGAAATGAATAAATTTAATGGTCAGAACTGGTTCATATTTTATGATGATAATATGAAAAGAATAGAAATTTTTTAAAAAGTCATAAAATTCTAAAGTGAACTCCAATCTGTATAGCTTTTAATAACAATTTAACATATAAATAGGGGCAGGAGAGATAGTTCAGTATAATAAGTGCTTGCCTGCCAAATGTAAGGTCCTGAGTTCAATTTCCAGTACCACAAAAGAAAAAAACCAAAAACACATAAGTAGTAAGTGATATTTATCAGGATTTCACTTTTTCAATAGTCTGTATGATTCAATATTATGATACTCAATAATTTTACTATAAAACTATTTCATCTGATTTATTGCTAATATCTATCTAGTTTCATAATGTCAAATAATCTTCCAATTCAACTATTTTTATTAAATATATCAACCTTTCAGATACTGCTGAGCTTTTTGATACCTTGTCACAAGTGCATTATTACTGAACTTCTTAATATGCAGGTGGGTGTACAGTGAATGTATTAGCCCCTGAGAGAGGTGTCTACCATGGCTGGCTATAATTTTTGATTAAAATGAATAGCTCAAGAAAATGAGGATGAGCAAAAGGTTAGGCTACTCATTAAGATGCTCACTATTTTGCACTTCTTTAGAGATAATGCAGCGTCTGTGTTTTTACCTGATGACTGGGTAAATTATTTAAACAGAACAGCTGCAAAAGTCAAGGCCTGACAGCATTTGTGCTGAGATTATTTAAATTAGAAATGTAATTTATTTCAAAATTTCACCACATTTTATATACATATGAATGAAACATGCACGTATGTACAACAAGCAAATCCAAAGGGAAACATATAATTCTAGAAGCTGCTGTTTACCATATACAAAGTATGTATCAGACTTTCTGCCAGTTGTTTTACATATTGTCCTTAACCATTAAAATACCTACGGTCTTAACTATTGTTTTACTTCTATAGATCAAAATATTCCAAATAGTTCAGCTGATTAAAAGCATCTGCTTAGGCAGACTCAGGGGTCAGGAGTTCAAACACTGGGCCTGTGGTTATGGCCCCGCCCCCAGGGCGTGCTGGGAGGCAATTGAGACTGGGCATGGTGGAGTGCACCTGTAATCCTAGCACTTGGGAGGCTGTAAACAGGAGGATGACTATGAGTCCAATCTATGCAGTGAGACCCTGTACACCTTGTACATTCTGTCCTAAATACAAAATAAAAATTATATTAAATTTTAAAAATACTGAATTCCTTTATCAATAACACAGAATAGGGACTAAAGTTCAGGTCCAGGAGCACAAAACTCCTCGTCATCGATCCACAGTGGTTGCTCCATGTCAAGGAGACTTTGATGATTTGCTACAATACACGCTGCCCTTCTCTGCAATTTTTGAAGATCAACTGCAAGCCTCAACACTGACTTTGTGGAAAGAATACATGAGGTGTTATCAGAACTTATGCTGAAGGTTTAAAATTAATCAAAATAATATTACACTTAAGAAAAATTGTGTTTATTTTTCCTCAAAATACCCTTGCTTTTTAGGTTTTTTTCTATTTTTTAAAGGAAGTACAAAAATAGTAAGAAAAACAGAACATTATAAGTGACACACTTTAACTAAACAAAATGATAGATGTTCAACAATGATATTTATATTGTATATTGTCTTCAAATTAATTGTTCAGATTGCTAGAAAAGCCTTAAAATTGGTCAAAAAAATAGAAAGGAGGGAGAAAAAAATGTAAGCATTAACTACTCCTTTCAATATGCCTACAGAAATCAGCAAGACAGTTATCCAAGATAGCTTGTTTATATGCACATATATTTCTTTTTCTTTCTTCTCTCTTTTTCTCCTTTCCCTCATCCAGGTTGTTCCTTCTTTCCAGGCAGTGTTTTTCCCTTACAGTATCCATTGTTCCTTTCAGATTCTATTATCCTGCGCTTTAAACACTTTTCCACATTTTCTTACTGCTTTCTGAAGCAGTTTTTTGGAACACCTCTTTGCGAGTTCCTGTTCGTGACTGCCTCGTTATCCTGGATTAGTTAAAAATGTTTGTGGTAATTTCTCTCTAATAAAATATTATAGGGTATTCTCAGACATTTTATTTACTATATCTGTCACTATGTGACATTTGGCTCTTCCCAAAGGTCAACATGTACATAAGATGTAAACAGTTTGAATTTGTTCAGGACACTGAGGGCACTGCACATAACAACTAAAGATACCCACCAAGAAGGACTTGGTGAACTGCTTCAGAAAGTGGCAGGAGTGATGGCATAAATGTGTCACATGAAGCATGAAGGAGGGGGGTTGGATTAGGAGTAATGTGATACCACAATTGTAATTTAAAATTAAGTAGTCCCCATAGTTTTGATAACATATCTTATATAGAGTTGACTGCTTACCCCCTTAGCTGACAAGCAGGGAGAAAGTGAAGAGCGTGCCCCCCCAGTGCCCTTCAAGAAGATCCCCTGTGACCTGAGAACCTTTAACTACATGCTGCTTCCCTAAGGCTTCACCTCTTCCAATAGCACCGCCCAGGTCTAAGGGTGCTTACCTTATGGGTCTTTAGGGACATCATTCTACATCCAAATTATAGGAATTTCTATGTTTGGGTTTTTTGACTGAAGATTCATGCTGAATTTATATTTATATAAGCATAGGAATATAGGAAACTAATATTAAAATAGAATTAATAGGGCTGGGGAGATAGTACAATAAAATAAGCACTTGCCTGGCAAGCACAGGGTCCTGAGTTCAATCTCTAGTAATGAAAAAAATAGAATTAATGTAAATAAATATTTATAGTAGATGAACTATGCATCAGCTACTTCATTAGACTGAGATATTAGGTAGTAGACAAATATAGACATTCCCAGGCCTTCAGTAAGCTTACAGTTTGGCAGAAATAATTTAGAAATATATAATTACCTTGTATCAGCTTCAACTTCCTAAATGTATGCAACAAAGTGTTACATTTTGACCTCCTTGTGGTTGTGTTCTTATAAATTTGATCTTAGTTTCAGCATAATTAGGCACCATGTGTAATGAACCATAAGTTTTCTAAATTGAAATAGACATGACCTTTAGAGTTTCTGGATAACAGAATGCTAATGTATTTTATATGTCCTGTGGCTAAACACACTCGTTTCTATGATAATGTTTATGCAAAAACCTTCACATTTATATATATCTTAAGAGTATAAGAAGTAGAGTATTGGAAGAAACGGTCATTATGCTGTTTGAGACTTGCAGGGATGTTTTTATAAGAAATAAAATGCTTATGGACTTCTAGTAAATATAGATTAAAATATTTGCGATTTGAAAAGTAAATCTAAAGAATGGCAAAAACCAACACCTGGCAGCTGGTTCAATAATTACCTTATTTTAATTGAACATGTAGTGGTTTACAATGCAAGTTCTTTTAGCTTTTTAAAAAATTCCTAAGTGGAATCATAATTGTCTTGAAGAACATAGAGCTTTGTGCTGATATTTTTTTAAAAATTGACATTGAAATTTTCAGTAAGAAAAAAATATGAAGAAAAAGTCAACACAGTTGATCAGTTTAGACTCTAAAAATTTAAATATTTTGGCTTTTTACTTTCCCTTAAAGAGAACACATTCAGTTTGGATGTACATGTGCTAGGGATATAATTTTAATTGAAATTTCCCAAACTAGGTTTACATTAAATTAAAATTACAAAGCTTCCACACTGGTATAGTCACAAAGGAGAATTTTGTCCTTATGAAAATTTTGATGTAGAATAATTCTACATCAAGATCAATTTAGGTCATTTATAATTACACCTCTGTTTTATTTAATTGTTTTATTTAATAATTAAAAGTTAGTTTTACCTTTCTGTTCATTTAAAGAGTTTGTTTAAAGTTGACATATGAAAACATGTATCTTCATTTGATTCAGTGATTTTTTGTTTGTTTTTTGTTTTTTTGTGGAACTGAGGATTGAATTTAGACCCTTGCGCTTGCCAGGGAAACGCTTATTCTACTGAGCCATCTCCCCTGCCCCAATTCAGTGACTTTAACCTGATTATCTTTAGTATCCTTTTCAAAAACTTTGTTCTTCTCATAAACAATAATATTTTATATATCTAAATTATAATGCATACTTTGTGAAGACATAATATATTCTCATGCTTATAACCCATTTGGCAACTGTCTATATGTGCATGAAAAATCAATATGTGTACCAATGCACTTCACTTACATGAAACTTACAGGAGGATTGAGCCAAAGATGTGGTCAATAGGTGATTGTTCCTATTTTCATAGAATCGGTGCTTAACTTTATTTACTTAAAACATTTGTTATTTACTAAATACAACTACTGCAAAATTTATGGCATGTTATCTGTACAAAAAATAAAAGTTAAACAAAACATTTCTCTCTTGGGGTGGTTAGATATTTCTGCAGCATATGCTTTACCATGCCCAGTACAGGGACCTGAGTTTAATTCCTAGTTAAAAAAAAAAAAAAAAAAAACTTCCTGTGATATGCAAACATTATATAAGTTAACTTGTAGGAGATTTTAAAGAATGTTGATTATTGAGGTTCTTAAATTCTGAGCTACACTTTCTTAGTTGCTAAAAACTGCTCCTAAATTGCTAACAGTAGATGATAGATAAATGAGTAATTGATGTTCACATCCAAAGCACATACTTTCGGGTACTTTAATCTCATTTTAAGTACTTTGAGGGAAAGAAAGTTACCACTTATGGTCACTAAAAACAATCTCCTTCATTTTTATCCCCTTTTTTTGTTTAGTTTTGAAGAGATAGGTATTCCCTTGCCATTTAAATATTGTAGGTGCATGAATACAGCAGAATAATCCAATATAGTCCAGTACTCCATAATAGTAGTGGGTTATCCATAGGACTGGCAATGTC
>NDGN011443933.1:0-23226 GCA_002564285.1 Tympanoctomys barrerae
AAAAAAAAAAAAGAAAGTGAATGCTCGGTATTGCCAGATTGCTGCCCGGGGTGACCCGGGGCTGGAGCTAGAGCTAACCATTGAGTCACTTGGCTTTGTCACCATTTGATGCTGACCTTTGTGAATATGATCATTTATTTCCCTTCTATAAAATAGGGGCATTTGGAATTTATCAGCAACATTCACAAGTCATGATAGCATGTATACTGTGCTTGTCAAAAAGAAAGATAAGGGCTTTCGCTGTACACTTTTTCATGGGAAAATAGCCTGGCCAAGGAGAGCCCTGATGCAGCCTGGTGACTTCACGCTCCTCATTTGTAAAGTGTTGGCACCATACTAAGTTCTGTTTAAGGTCATTTTGATCTTTAATGCATTATGCTTTGTGCCACCATAAAAATATGGTTTCCTATTGCGTAGGACTCCAGACTATGCAATTAACAGATGGTTTGCTTCCCTAGTTCCCAGATATCTGTAATTCTTTTATAAGAAAATTTCTTCTGCAGTGTAAATGTGAACAAAGTAACTTAATTTCTGCAAATAACTAGCTGGAGTGCTGATGTTAGAAACCAAGTCTCCCTCCTAAGAGTGTTCCCTTGATTCCTACTGGGCTAAAAAACTAGTTTTTGTTTTTTTGGTTTTTTTCCCCTGTACTGAGGCTTGAACTCAGGGCTTTAGCACTAAATGCATTCCAACCTATTTTTAAACTTTTTATTTTGAGACAGGCTTTCACTAAGTTGCCCAAAGTCTGGAGTCAAACTTGTGATCCTCCTGCCTCAGCCCCCAAGAGCGCAAAGATTACGGATGTGTCCCCCCATGGCCTGTTTCAGCATCTCTGATATTTCAAGACATGAAGCAATTTATTCTTTGCCTTCATTTCCTGACCCATGGATAATGGAAAAACGTGAATAAAAACCCTGTCCTACTCCCAGGGAAACCTGTGCTTGTCACTGAAGTTTCTGCAGAGCAGACTTATTGTGGCTCTAGATTTGGTGGTCTTCATCATTGCAGAGGCCAGTCCCATGTCCATCACTAAACTTGTTTGTTGATTAAAACCGAGATGGACAGATTCCTTAACAAGTGAGGCAAGAAATTCGTGTTGAACACAGAGCTGTCTGCAAGACCCGGGGAATGCCCGATTAGTGTTCTCAGTCACCTCGTCCTGACAATGCATGGAGCTTGTTGTGAGTCTATTGTGTTGCAGCTCATGCATTTTCAGAGAAGCATTTGTTCTACAGAGCCATCTCCCCGGCCCCAGCTTGTGCATTTTCAGAAACGATTCTCTTCCACTTGATCTATGTCACCTTAGTTTTCCGGATTGCACGTTATGTAAGGCGAAGAGCATGTATAGAATACGATGCTATGGGCAAGGTGACTCGGGTCCCTCCACCTTGCTTTTGGGGCCTGAGTGCTCATTTTTAATTTTTGCATGGAGCGCATTGAGGACTGAGTCACTCTTGTTTGTCTCTGCATCCTTGGCCCCTGACATATATTTGTTAGCTGCAGTTTCTGTGTCCAAGGTGTAGTAAGACAGTCATAAAAGTAGTAGGTGGGTCCTACTCTGACAGAAATTCTAGTCAAGCATGTGTACAGGTATTCAGCCCTAAGAGTTTTGTGAAAGGGGAAGTCTGAGTGCCTCAGAGAGCCTAACTTGGGGACCTAACCTAGTGTCTGAGGTCAAAGGCTTCCCTAAGGAAGTGACAGTCAGGCTGAACCCTGAATGATAAGAATGAGGAGGACTTGCCTTCAGCATGTCTGTGCAAGTGAGAGGACGGGTGCCACGGGGACGGTGGCTTTCCTATGCCTTGCTACACGAGGCACCAGAAGCTCAGTGATCCCAATCACGGACCTTCTGGTGCTTCTTGGACACTCTTTTTCTGCAAAGGCAGATGGAGGGTTATGAAGAATACTGTGAAAGGACTGCTACCCTGACGACACTCTTGAATACATGTTATACTGTGTTCACAGAGTGACTATCTAGAATATCTGTTACTGTTCTCTTAATGTGGTGCGCCCCAACATTTCAAAGGCAAGGCCATCCTGGAAAGCTGGCATTCATTCATCTCAGAAAGTCCCAGGCTGCTTTCAGCTTAACAGAACTCCTCACTGGTGACGGGAGGCAGCGTGAGCCGCTGGGACTCACTTGAGCTGTTATCTAACTTGAGCAAGGGCCAGGGTCTCCCAAGCCTCTAGTTTCCTCAGCTGCACATGAGGGAGATTCTGCTCAAGATAATTTTACTTCGAGGTGATATTGCAATAAAGATGTCAGTAAAGGCATTTTTGTAAGATCACAAAGCAAAACAAAACACACCACCCACTGAATGGGGGGTGCTCTCTATCTGCTGTTTGCTAGAATTTCAGAGGAAATTCTCTGATCTAGGACTCTAGCAAGGTTAAGAACTGGGATTGGCTTTAAGATCTTTTCTGGAATTGCTTCATCCTTTACCTCATTATTACTTTAAAAACAACTTTGACAGAAGGGATCAGTAACCCTAGGGATAATGAAAGTGATGACAACAGTGTCTGCTAACTCATTACTGGGGAGTCCAGCACAGAGCGGAGCACTTCCAGGCATTTTAGAGTTTCATTCCAATCCCAGCCCCATGGAATTCATTGACTCTTAACCCACTTTTCCCTGTGAGATGATCAGAGGTACCCAGAACTCATGTGACTTGCCAGAAGGTTTGTAGCTACTGGGAGCAAGATCTGTCTGATACTGACAACTTTATGCATGATGTATGTAAAATAATTTGAACTTTTCAGAATAAGAGCTTGCGGTTGCTAAGTGACTAAAATACGCACTACAGTAATTATTCTGGCCTTGAGATACAGAAGTGCATCACTAGTGGGAGTTTATTGAGCAACGCCTCGCCTTTCTGGTATTTCCATATGCCTTTGTTCTTTTTCTTAGCTGTGTTGCTCTCCTGTTGGTTAAAGGAAGAGGTCTATTTTCAGACCTCTCCAAGTAGAAAACGATTTCTAGTAGAAGTAGCAAAAGCTGTAGTAAAGCACTGAAGTTGAGTTAGCAACATTGGTGAGGATCTAGCCTATGTCATGTTAACAAGGTCTTAAACAGTTTGCAAGGATCTTCAGTGGCTCTCCTGTTCCCCAACCCACTTCATCTTTTGTTGCATGATTTAGAGAGAAACACAGTACCATTTCTACTTTCTTGTGATAGAAACAATAGCTTGTGCCTGTGCTGCATTTCTTTCCCTACTGGGGCATCTGACAGATGACCTGATTGAATTCTATCCATAAAGGTCATGCTTTGAATTCAAGGCACAGGAAAAATGTGAATTTTTTTTTTCAATGATACCCCCTGCATCCTGCACATGCAGCGACCTCTCCTTCAGGCACTGTGGCCTGCTGATAAGGACAACATGGATGACAAGTGGCACATTTCCAGGACAAAGGAAATTCTCTGTTTTATTGTTTAAAGGAAGCCACTGTGCACTGAGGGGAGCAAAGGTTGGGAAATTGGTGAGGCTTTTCCTGCGGGTCGAAGGAGAAGTAGGTCTTCGCTGGTGGCTCCGCAGGATTGCAAGAGAGCCAGCCGGGTGCTTGGAGCGTGGCTGCCCCTAATTTCATCAGAGGAGCGCTTGTGTGGTTGGAAGTCAGTAAAGGGTCACCGTAGATCCTGGCATGCACAGGGGTTAGGAGCCACACCGTCAGAAATGCAGGCGCCCTGCTCCGGATAGTAAAAAGCTCGATTCGTACAGTGTGGCCCATTCAGAAATCATAGCAAAAGCACCAGGAGATTTAAAGAAATTGATCTGGTTTTGAGTTTAAATTCGGGACCTCCTTCTCTCCCCACCCCCTCCAAGCCAAAATGTCAGAAAAAGGGCCTGGTTTCCCTTTATGGAGTGCAAAATAAACAGATCTTCAACAGCAGGAGAGGGGCCCACTTCCCCAGCCCATAATGCCAGAGCTGGGGGTGGGGGACCATGGGGAAAAGCAGTTACTCTTCTGTCTGGTTAGTATTTGGCATTGACTTTCATTTTCTCCAACCTCTGTTTTCTAGAATCCTGCCTGTGCAGGAAGTACAAGAATAAAGAGAAGCTGATCTTGGGGCTTTTCTTGCCAAACTTCAAAGGAGATAGATTTTTGACTTTTGAGAGTTTGGGGAGGCATTTCCAAAAATAAAAGCAGTGTGGAGGAATTGAACCCACCATCCTGAGAGGACAGCGTGCTCTGAGCTACGCTGTTTGTTCTCCCAGCCCCAGAGAGCTTCCCGCACTGGACATCTTGGGGTCAGCTGCGGTTGGGCTGCCACAAGGCCCTGCATTCCTTCTGGGCTTTGCTGGGTTTGGGTGGGTGTGACCACGAGTTTACTCTGGAGAGAACAGAGACAAAGAGGCTAAATTGGGCAGGATCTCAATTCTAATGACTTGTTTACAATTCTGTACTTTTTCAGGCCAGGGAGGAAAAAGAAGACAGGGTAGGCACCCCCCGGTGACACAGGCATACTGTTGTTTTTCATTCTAAGGAGGCAGGACAGCTTCGGCAGGCGGAGGGCATTTGCCTGGCAGCCAGCGGGCAAAGCAAAGCAGCACTTTGTGTAATTTTCCAAGGTGAGGAGGAAGCAGTGGCGAGTAGTGGCTTCTGCCTCTCCCCACCGGCTTAGCTTCCGGGGAACAAACTGCTCCGCAGAGAATGCCCGATCCTGCCACATGAAAGGCCTGGTTTCTTCCCACTTGAGCTTCGAACCAAGGCGAAGATTACCCTCCTCACCCTTGCTCCAAGTACACCCAAACCAGAGTACCCCGGAGGAATTCACACCTGTGGTGTGGTTGAGGATGTGTCCCTGTGTCTGTGAGAAGGGAGAGGAGGTTCTCGGAAGGGCCTCATGGAACAGCAGATCAGGACAAAGATGCTGAAAGGTTACATTTATTTAATGACTGCAGGTGCAAGAAATTCCTCCAAAAAATCACAGAAAAATATGAAGACGTATTCTTTTGGCTTTTGGAAATGTTTCTGCCCTCACTGATAGGGCTTCCAGGGCATTTGCATGTAGGTCCCCTGGGTTTGAACCAAGCAGCAGAGTGGGGCAGCAGGAGAGGACAGTGAGAGTGGGGCTCCTGGGCGCACTGGGCAGCTGATGGACAACTTCTTTTGCTCTTTCGCCAACCTACAAAGTGCATGTTGCATTTACCGTTTTCCGATGAGGGAAGGAGGGAAAGAGATGTTGGATCACCAACTCCAGGGATGCAGCTGCTAAACACATTGAGCTACATCCCCTTTGTACTCAGTCTGAACAGCTTGACAAGGCAAGCAGTACCCCACGTGCACCTGAGCCCCTCAAACTGAGAACAGGGCCCTAAGATTCGGTCTGTTAACTCTCCTGGCTGGTTTCAGTTGGGTGTGGCTGATTCAGAATTATACTTCAAAAGGAGGCTTCCGAGCTATCAGCAGCAAGGGCCAGTCCACCGTGCACTGGGTCTGTTTGCTGTGCACAAGTTCTCCAGATGTTCCCAGGCAGATCTCTGCCGTGGCTCCAGGGGAGGGAACACGCTGGCAGGGAAGGCTCGTAGATGTTGGCATCCCCGAAAGCTCTTCTGTTCCAGTGGAGAGGAACCCCAAGACAGCCCGGCACACGTGTAGTAATATAATATAAGTGGCAGAATTTAAAGTAAGCTAACATGTGACATTTTGTCATTTACAAACTGTATCGTGTCCATTAGTTCATTTGAAAGATGAGAGGCAGGCATGGCAGCCCTTAGGGTTGGAAAAGGAGGTCACCCAACAGGGTAATTTCGCATGCTCATGCCCCCTCCTACTCTTCACCAGATGCACAGCCTGAGCAAATCGCTTGGCTTCTTCTGGTCTCGATTTTCCCATCTGCAGCACAAGGAACTTGCTTTCCAAAGCTGGTGAAGCTGTAGGATTGGCAGAAGCTTTTCTCATCAACATGCTGAGGTGCCTGCCCCCGAAGCTGGCGGTCCAAGCCCCCACCTCTCCCTCCCCTCTGCTGGCTAGAATCTGACCAGGTCTGCAGCAGGAAGGAGTAGGTGGCACTGTTCCCTGCCACTTGTTTCCTGCACCTGGGGACAAGAACAGAGGCCATTATTCTGATGACTTATTGTTTAGGGTTTTTGTTTGTTTGTGTTAGGGATTTTTTTTTTTAACCCAACAGAAAGAAACTTCCATGCTTTCCGATCTTCCATTGTTCCTCTCTCCACTGGTCCCAATTCATGCACTACCTTGCAACTGGTCATCACTGGGCAGGTCTCCGTGCACAAAGACATCATTGTCTATCTGCACACTCCAGAGTGGAGACTCTGGGGCACCAGCAGAACAGCTGAGGTTCGACTCAGTGGAAAATCCACAAGTGCAGATGTGGATCCAAATCGGGCTGAAAAATCTCATGAGATCAGGCTTTCTTGGACTTCCTGCTTTTAGCCTAAGCAGTGTGTTCAACATAAACGAACTTTCGGTATTTTGAAACTTCCGTTTCTGATCTCAGAACCTGGAAGTAGAGAGCTGTTACGAATATTTCCACAAATTTTGTCATGGTTGTTCTGGAGATCTAGTTGGACCCAGTAATTACGGGCATTTGGATCTCACTGTAACCACAGCAGCCTGCCTGGACTTCAGCAGGGGAGGGAAGATGACTCTGTGGTAGAAAATCCAGGCTCTGGGCAGGGGCAGGATTGTGTTCAGATTTGTGTCCTGCCACTTCCAGCTGTGAGACCTCAGTCTTCTCATCAGTGAGGTGAAGAAAATATACCAGCTCACGGTGTTCTATGAAGCCAAACAGCTCTACCCCTGCATGGGGGGTGGATGTCTGGATTTTTCTGTCCCCTCTTTTCCCAGATACACCCACCAGAAACATGTGCACACACTGGAGCAGTTTGCTGCAGTAGTGAATATCAGGAAGCTGAGGGCCACCACTGGATCACCTCTTGTAATTATAGAGGTCAAAGGGAACTTGTATTAATCTCATGATAGCTCAATCAATTCAGTATTAAAAAATGTATATGGGGCTGGGGAGACAGCTTGGTGGCCTAAGCTCCTGCCTGGCAAGTGCAAGGTCCTGAGTTCGATCCCTGGTACCATGTGCTTTGCTGGCCACTGAAACCAGGCGTGGTGATACAGGCCTGTAATCCTAGCACTGGGGAGTCTGAGACAGGAGGATCCCTACAAGTCTGAGCTGCGTAGTGAGACCTATTGTAATATATATCTATATCTATATCTATATCTATATATCTATATATATATTTCATTTCCTGATGTTTACATTTTTTGGTGGACTCTATATATGTGTGATATGAATTTACACACATATACACCCTGTATCTGTGCACTTATATATGATATACATTTATATATAATATATTCAAATATATATATACATATATATATATATGTATGCATGTATAAAATTTATCTGTTGCTTCAGTACGTTCCCCTGAGGGTTTCAGGCAGCCAAGCTCTGGTAGATGCAGCATTTGGAAACATCACTGGAATGCACCTACTTAGCTGTCAGGGTGCTGCACGCCAAGCCCACCGAGAGCCCTTTGCACTCAGCTGAGCAGGGAGCTCGGAGCTGGGCGAGGAGAGCTCGGTGGCCAGTGAGACCAACAGTCCACTGGGAAGTGGAAGCGGGTTTGCCACGGTGCTCTTGCGTGGGGGAGCGTCTCCGGGCGGGCGGGCGGGCGTGTTGCAGACGTGGGTGCCCGGCCAGTGCCGCTCGGCTGCACTGGTGCAAGATGTGCAAGAGCTGGGCTGAGTCACAGAGCAGGAGAGAGATGCCAGGGCCGGGGCCGGGACCTGTGCCGAAGCCCGCCAGAGCTGCGAGAAGAGCTGCTTCAGCGAGCTTAGTCTGCCTATGCCTGGCCTCTTTTCTGTTTTGGTCTTTTTACAAACATGTTGTTTATTTTGTAACTTTTAAAAATAATAATTTGCAAAGTATTACCTCTTGTATAAAATTTAATTTGGAGAATAAGAAACCCCACAAGAGAAAAATGCAAATAGCCATGGCCTTGCAACCCGGAAAGCGTGCTTTGGTGAATTTCTACTTTATTTCACTGCAAATACAGAGATGCATGTGTCTCTTCCTAGGTGATCAGAATTACTGTCTTGGACACTTATTCTCTTAATATTATTTTGTAGACACTGTCCTGTGTCACTAAGTATGTAACTACTGCTAGTGTGTGTGCAGTAAAATCATTAAACGAGTAAGTGAGGGTCTGGACTTTTAAGACTCTTCTTGCGATGCTGGGACTGGAACTACCTGGCCGTGTACCTGTCAGGCAAGCACTCCTCTGCCAGGCTACAATCCCACGTGGGCTTTGACACTTATGTGTCCTCTTATTTATCAGTTCCTGGCTCCTCGGGAAGCATTTTGTAACAGAGGAGGATACATCAATTTTTTGTTTTAGTAAAATATTCAGTATAGGCTTTAGAAATTAGCCCACATGAGATCCTGAAAAAGTGATGGTTTAGAAGTCACAAAGACCCCTTGAGTCATAAAACCAGAAACCCTGGGGAGAGCAAGGCCAGGCCTTCTCTCACCAACTGGTGCCTCTTAATGAAGCCCAGATGGGGCCCTCACCTGAAAGCAGACTGTAGGCCAGCCCAGGACCTGGCCTCACGGAGGGCAGAAGGGCACCACAGCCCAGCTCTGCTGCTGCCAAGACAGCTCCTGGCAGAGCCGACTTCCACAGTATGGAAAGCAGCTCCTACTAGCCGAAGGGTCACCTCCTTCCTTCCATTGCCCGGTCCAGGCATAGTGACTCCTGAGTTCCGTACAGGCAGCTGCCTGCCACGCTCTGCCGCTCCTAGCAATAGGGTCAGCGGGGCTCTGCTGGCTGTCAGAAAAAGGCCAGGCCCTCTCCGCCTTCTCCGTGTGTGGTGGAGGTTGGAAGGTAGCTTTCTAAGGGTGCTTTGTCTGGCAAGCAAGTGAGCAAGTCCTCTGTGCGGCAGGAACCCCCTCCCGCCACCCCCTCGCTCTCCTCCTCCACCCAGTCAAGCTCTGTACAGGCAACAGTTTTATTCTCCTCTGCTTCAGCTAACCTCAGCTTGTTCAGCTCACCCAGAGAAGCTGGCACTTCCCAGCAGCTTCTGCAGGACCGTGACCTTTCCAACTGGGGGCTAACAAGCTGTGCAGGAGAATTCTCTGGGAGCTCCTCAAGTCTATCAGCCATGCCAGGCTCATCCCTTGCAGTGCCTTGCAGAGAGCTGGAGCCATCAAGCTTCACTCAGCTTTCTCCATCCACTGGTGCCATTGTCCAACTGTTCAGTTCATCCTCCTAGTTTGCACGGCATTTGCTCGCTTCCTATTCTGGGTGCTGCACTAGAAGTCATGGAGATAGAGTGGAGGATAAAGTAGACAGAGTCTCTGCTGGCCTGGAAGGTAAAAAGCAAGGATCCAGGCTCAGAGGATGGCTGTAATCCCAGCTCTCTGGGATGCAGAGGTGAGGAGGTTGCAAGATCGAGTCCAGCCTGTCAACTTACCTTGTCTCAAAAATTCTTTTTAAAAAAATGTAAAGGCTAGGGCTATAGCTTAGTGTAAAGGCCCTGGATTCAGTCTTTAGTATGTTTTTGAGAAAAGAAGTAGAACGGAAAAGCCACTGATCAGGATCCTAGGAGAGATGCCTGCTGAGTTGCAAAAGGCCCTCACTACTCTTCGCCTTGTGTTTGAAGCCTGACAGCCTCTAGCATGGCTCTGGCTCCCAGGTCAGCAGGCCAAGCTGCAGCGAGACCATGTCTTTCTAACAAGACCGACTCTGGGCTGCAGGGCCTGCTTGGCCACGGTGCGTGGCCCCACAGCCCCTGTGGTCAGGGAGTTTCTGAATGAACTCAAACCTTTGGGGGCTGGAATCTGTTTATTCTTGGCACACTGGGATTTCCTGTTTCTAAGAAAATGGGCTTCGATGCTCAGCTGCATTAACCAAACAACATGTTGACACGAATGAATCTTGCCAGCTTCAGGCTCTCTGGAAGGTCAAGTCTGGGAATAAAGACACTGGGGTGACACTTTGTACCCAGAATTCAAGCCAGATGGCTCAGTCCAATTCCTAACTGGGGAGACCCCTGCCCTCCCCCTCCGACCTAAGGAGAAGCTCCGACTCTACCAAAAAGTGGCTTTCTAACACCACAGAAGGATTTGGAGCCAGAGTTCCCTCATTCTCCAGTCTGTCCACAGCGAGCCTTAGACGTAGGCACATCCAGTGGTGCAGGGATGCTCTGAACAAGCCAGCCCTGAGCGTCTCCCTCACCAGTTCCTGCCCAGATGAAATCCTCACCATGAGCTCACACCTTTGACCATTCAGTGTTCTCCTGCTTAAAACACAAAAGTTGCCCCTGACCCGACTTGATACTTGACATGTGATGTTACAGCTATTGTGGTGTTTACTGTGCGAGCTTAGCTTAGCATGATCCCTGGAGGGATGGGAAACCCAGAAGGTTTCGATAGGGAATGAGGGAGGAGAAGGAGAGAATATTGAGGAGAAGCTGGCCTTTGTCAGCTAATGTGTCTCAGAGAGGCCTGACCCAGAGAAGGGAGCAGGGCAGGGAGAGGTTGCCGAGCCCAGCCCACTGCCTAACCCACTGCGCTGGGCTGGCCCTCATGCTGCCCCTCCACTGTCTATCTGTTGCGCGGGTGTCAGTGAACTTGGCAGGGATGTGTTTGTCATAGGAAGTGAGCTGTCTCCTATAGAGAGCTTTACCATTTTGAACAATATTTGAGACAAGGTCTTTTGTACGGCCTCTGTGAGAAAGTGCAGCTCCGTGCAGAAATGGGTAGAGCACAAGATTTGTTTCTTAACACAAACCCTAGTCACTGAGGTGTTGCTGATAATACCGTTAGAGCAGGAGTTAGTCAGCTGGGGCATGGGTCCCTTGGGAAATCCACAGCCGGGAAGAGAGGGACAGATAAAGCAGAGAGCAGCCGTAGAGGCATGTGGAATGAAGTCACGGAGCTTCCATCAAGCCCTGGGAACTTCCGAAGACTCCAGAAGACAAATGCCCGTGTGCTTCTCTGCTCTGGCTGTAGCACAGCACCCTAGACTGGGTGACTTGTAAACAACAGAAACTTGGACTCAACCTCAGTTCTGGAGGTCAGAAGCCCAGGATCAGGGAGCTGGCACGTTCAGGTTCTGGTGAGGGCTGTCTTCTGGAATCCTGACTCTGGGCTTCTCTCCAGATCTCAGCTCATAGAAAGAGGGTGAGCCAGCTCTCTGAGATCCTGTGGATAAGCATACTCATCCTACTGATCAAGGTTCCACCCCATGACCAATCACTTTGATTTGCATCCATCAAATCAGGAGTTAGGACATAATGTGAATTTTAGGAGAGCACAGAATTGGTCCCCATCGCATGGCAACTGTGTAGAAGTCCAGCACAGCAGTAGGGCAGTGAAAGGGAATAGAGGAACAAGCGGGACTCGAGCGGCATACACAGGATCAGCCAAAGAAGCTCAGAAGCAAAGGGCCCAGGGCAAAGCCCTTGGAGTTCTGTTCAGGGCTTCCTGGAGGAGGTGCCTTTGACCCAGACAGGCTCATCTGTACGCCAGGAGTCAGTATCTCGGCAAACACTGGCAGCTAGGGGCGTGGTGAGCAGGAGTTGCTGTGGGTAATCTTATGGAACTTGTACACCAGGAGGGAGACATTCAGAAATGGGAATCAAAGAAATGCATTTCTGGATCCATATGTTTGCTGAGCTCCAGGAGGTGGCCACGTGTGGAAATGAGAGGGAACGAAGGAGAGATAGAGGAATTCCCTGCTGGAGGTTCCAAAAATAGATCAACAGAGCCCATTCGTTCTTTCATTAATTTTATCATCAGGATTTTATTGAGCACCTGTTATTTCTGGGCAGCATGGGGAAAGGAGTTATGCATTAGGCTTTGTCTCTGCCTTTCATGAGTTCGTGGTCTTCTGAAGGCAGTCAGCACAAGTGAGATCTCGATTAGACTGAGTCAGTGTCTTCACAGTAGTATGTGCAATGTCACAAAGGCCAAGGGAAAAGGGGCCACGGGAGTTACGGGTAGCCTCACAGAGGAAGCAGCCCTGAGCTTGACTTTTTTCCCAGTGGTGGGGCTGGAGATGGGACCCAGGGCTTCTCGCATGGGAGGCAAATGCTCTGTCCTGAGCTACACTCCTGGCCCCTGGAGCTAATTTTTTTTAAATGTCCTGAAATTACCAGCTAGGTCACAGGGGGAGGGGGAGGGGTCCAGTAAGGATAGAGACATGAAGATGGAAAAGACAAGAGAATACCAGGTTGGTAAAATGCCCCAAGAATGGGAGCTTCGGTGGAAAGACAGAACTGCAGGTTGGAGTCTGACCTGGAAGGACTCTTCATACCAGGCTCTGGAGAATTTGGATTTTCTGTTGTCCAGCTTTCTGTAAAAGAGTTTGGCAACTGGTATTCCTTTCAATCCAGTTAAACAAAAGCATTTACAAACTCCTTACAACAGGCAGAATATTCATCACATGAGGCAGTTTTATGAGTAATGCAAACAAAAACAAACAACAAGCCTATCCTAAGTTAGGGACTTCTAACAAACTTGGGAAGGTTCCAGTGGGGCCAAAGGGCAGGCAGGAACAGGAGCACAAGTGACTTGCATGTGAGGCAGGTATGGGTACATAGTTCTGGAAGAGGGCCCTGATTCCCGGAAGCCCAGGTTTGTCTCTGCTCTTTCAGGCCGAAGGCCCAGCTGTCTCTCCTCTCCTTGCCTTGCTGATGGCTCCACATGCCTCCCTCTTGCCATCAGCTAAGCTGCTTTCAGGCGCAGAGGCCTATGGGGTTCAAGTCAGAATGCCACCAAGGGGTCCACACACACATCTGGCTGCCAGGCCGGAAGTTCGTGCCCCTGCCAGCCCACATGCTCTACCCAGGCTCTGACCTGGCCGAGACTTTAAGTGTTTTAATCTGTCTTGATTCAGATTAAAAACTATAGTTAACTGCCACGGTGCCAAGTGATTGCGGGAAGAAGAGGGAGACCTGAAAATAAATCTTTCTTTCTGGATTTTTTATTTCTGGCTGTCTTCTTACTTCAAATATGGTTTCAGCTAAATTCTTTTACTTTATTTTATTATTTTTGCCTTTTTGGGACGGGGTTTGCTATACAGTTCAGTCTGACCTTCAGTTCACTTGTAGCATAAGCTGGCCTCCAACGCACATCCATCTTTCTGTCTCAGCCTCCAGAGCGCTGGGGTGACAGATACACAACACCAGGCCTGGCTTGGCTAAATTCTTATAGCTGCATATGCAAAATAAGGTGGGCGTGAGCCGGACCCTGTGTCACATTCAAACTCAGCCAGGGTCTTCCTGTTCCTCCTCCTTCCCCTCTCCTCTGTCTTGAGGCGTACATGGTCAAACAGGTCTTAGGAAGCTACCAGCCACTCAGATCACAACTGAAAGTCGTGGCCCTTCACAACTCACCTGTCACCCTCATGGCCACAGCCATGTGAAACTCACTTCATTAAAGCTACTCTGACAGACCCTCAACCGTGTTTGGGAACCTTTCAGCAACTGAGGCGTTGCAGGGATGTGAAGGATGACGAAGGCAGCCAGAAACCTTTGGGATGTAATAAATGATATGCACAAGCTATCTTGTCATTCTCTCTCTCTCTCTCTCTCTCTCTCTCTCTCTCTGTCTGTCTGTCTCTCTCTCTCTCTCTGTCTCTCTCTCTCTGTCTCTCTCTCTCTCTCTCCTCTCGTTGCCACAAGGCCAGTGGTTTCAAAACTAGCAGCTGCAAACTTATGAAGGAAAAAAAAAACTGAAACCACAAACCCTGTCTTGTGAAAACCATGCCAGTCTAAAAGTGGCAATCCGTGCGAGAGGAAAGCCTGCTAACGCTCAGGGACAGAAGCAGGCAGTGCGCCATCGAGCCAGGGCTTTCTGGGGCGAGGGGTTATCTTATGTCTCACACAAGGACAACGCAGGAGAGGAGGCCAAGGGAAGAGGAGCCCTGACCAGTCAGGAATGGCTTCTGCCTCAGCCGTGCTCTCTGAAACAGCCCCTTCTCAACGGGCAAAGCAGGTCCACTGTGACTACCACACCAGTGCTCTCTTCTGGGAGACCCAAGATCCAGCCTCCTGTAGGCCCTCGGGGAGCTCCTGAGGCATGGCTGGCACATGTGACTGTAGTCTCATGTCAGTCCCCCTGGTCAACGTCCACTCAGGCTCACCTGTGTATTAATATGTTCCCAAGCACTCCACTAAACAGCAAGGTGCTGCAGACCCAACCCAAACTCCCGCTCCATCGCTTAATCTAAGGGAGTAGGAGGGAGAACAGTGCCACAGGATTGTTGTCTGGCCCCAGCCTGGATAAAGGGAGCCTTCCAAAGTATGAAGGCTCCTGAAGGACACTTCCTGGATTGGGCTAGCTCTCCTGTCCTCCTGCCTAAGCCCCACATGGATGGTACCCTTGGCAAGAACAAAGTGGATCATTGGGCCAGATCATTGTGAGGTGGTGCTATTTTGGGTAGGAAAGGTAGATCGTTCATCCGCTCTCTGACACGGAGAAGAGTAAGCCCTAAGAGGCCTCCACAAACCATGTCTTGTGATTCTTGGGTGTGGTACACCTTAATTCAAAAGACCCAAGTAGATTCCAAATTGTAAAAGAAGACAGATTCAAGGGTGAATCTGAGGAGAAGCGAAGTGGGTAATGAGATCGAGATCGGCACTGGGTGGGGTTAGGGAGAGAAAGCTGTAAGGAGGAAGTTGGGGCTGAGCAGAGGGTGAGGGAGGGGAGGGGCTGCGGGGAGGCTGGAAGAGGAAGTGCGCTGTGGGGGAGGGGCTACCTTGGGGAAGGGTACTGTTGCTGGTGCGCGCTGCCCTGGGAGCTGTGCCACGCGCTGAGGCCCTGCTAGAGTCAGTGCCACTGCATGTATTTCCAAGGAAGAAGAGTCATGCCTGCTATTAACAACAGGCTTGTTATGAAACAGAAAGAACATAGATTTCGCAAAGAGCATGTCCTTCAGGGTCAGACAGTCCTGAGTTCAGTTCTTAGCTCTGCTGCTTCGAGCTGGGTCACCTCCCAGGCCTGGCCTTCTTGAACTATAAAATGAGGAAATTACTTCCTAAGGATATAGTAAGAGTGAAATTAAATGAGATGCAAAGTAATTAGTTCTACACCTAGCAAACAGTAATCTGAAAATCCATGGTGGCTAGTATTAGATGTGCTACAGTGAATGGGTTAGAAAAGAAACCCTGACAAACTGCCTGAGGTCCCCAAGCAGAAGACAGGAGAGACCTGGGGTGTGTGGATGCGGAGCATCACAAGGCAGGCCGAGGGGCGATCTTTCCAGTGGGGAAGGCAGCCGAGGTCTGCGGACCGCTCAAGTGTTGGGTCTGCAGCCCTGGAAGCCAGCGGGGAGCGGATGGGTCAGCCTCAGACCTGACCTGCTGCCACCTGAGCCCTCAGCACCTGGGTTAGAGCTCTGTTTGGTTGAGACACAGTTACTCGGGCCACAGGTGCTGGTAGATGTTCAGTCACTTGCTCTCCAGACTGGTGTAGTGTCCACCTGTCTACCTCCATGGTGAGGACCGTCCCACTGGGGCCAGCTTCAGAGTCCTGGGATGATATCCTGGGCATAGGGTTAGGAAGAGACATACTTCATTGCTCCTGAGGGACCTAAGGTAGGCACTTCCGGCACACCCAGCTGACCTCGGCTCAGGGCCTCTCGGAGCAGAAGGCGTGCCTGCCCTCTGCACCCAGTGCTCGGTGCTTTGCTTCATTTCAGCAGTGAGGCCAGGAGCTGGAGCGGAGGAAAGACGGGGTATTCCTGCGCTCTTGTCTGTCCTGCACTGGGCAGAAGTAAAGCTTCCCTCCTGGGACTCACTTCCCCCTCAGGCTAGTTCCATACTGACTCGCAAGTTCATTTGCTTCGTGAGCTGAAACAAAACAAAACAAAACAAAAGTTGGGGCCTCTGAGGTAGCTCAGGTGTCTAAGCACCTGCTTAGGCAAGCTCAAGGTCCTGGATTCAATTCCTGGTATCACGGGCAGTGTAGGTCCCACCCCCTGGCATGCCAAGCTGGCCACCAAGACCAGGGGTGGTGGCGCATGCCTGTAATCTCAGTGCTGGGGAGGCTGAAAACAGGAGGATTACTATGAGTCTGCGCTGCATAGTGAGATCCTGTACCAGATACATTAAAAAAAGAAAAAAAATAATAAAAAGCATGACCTTTTCCCGTGGGCCTTCAGCAGAGGGGCTAAGCTTCCAGAGGGTCTGAAGGCGCAGCCGCAAATGTAATAGACTCTCACCCTCCAGCAGCACACCTGTTCCGGGAGCCAACACTGCCCCGCCCCCTTCGGGCCTGCTAGTGGAGCTGCCCTGAGGTAGCCACAGCTGGGCTCAGGTGAGGGGACCAGGCAGGGCATTCTGTCTCATGGGGGGGGGGTAGCAGGAAGGATCTGGCTTTGTCTTTAAAGACCTGCTGGGTAGGGCTTGTCACAGCAGCTCTCTCTCTCTCTCTCTCTCTCTCTCTCTCTCTCTCTCTCTGTCCCTCCTGCACAGGTGTGGATGTGAGGTATGGCCCACTTGGTCGCTGTGTTGCCCACTCTTGTGCTGCGGCTGTCCTGTGTTCCTGTGGGTCGGCATGCCGACATTTTGTCCCAGATTTTTTTTTTTTCCCTGTAATTTCTGTGGCTCGTGTGAGCAGAAGCCCCCTGCAAGGTCTCTGCTGTCTCCTCCCCACACACTCACAGCGCAATCTTGGGCCAAGTTGTGGGCTAGCTGCCACCACACCTGCACCCGTGGGATGGCAAAGGGCGGATGGTGAGGACAGAGCGGAGACAGAGGCCCCGACAAATTTGCTGTTGGCATTTGGTCCTTTGGTACATGGAATAGCTGTTTCCGCTCCCGTCTGGCCCCTATGGACACCATCAGCTGTGCCTGAATAGGGGCGGGACCAACATCGCCCGCAGCGCGCCACCAGATATGGTGAGCAGCCTCACTCCAGCAACATTCACTTGGTCCTGGCGAGGAGGAGGCGGGGAGAGGAAGCTACACCTTCCCACAGCCTCTGCTCCACCGCCAGAGAACACGGCCTCTGCCTCACGTGCTTTCACCCAGCCAGGAGAGAACCCTGCTGGGCTCCCTGGGACCATCCTGACTCAGAAAGCCGCCCAGCTCCCAAGGGAAGCCTACAGCGGGGACAGCAGTTCAGGTTCCTGAGCAGAGGCGCATTCTGCCGGTACTGTGGCCAGGTGTGCAGGGCCAGCACCAGGACTCCCAGCCAGGCTCCGCTCTGTTCAGAGTCAAAAGGTGGGGGTGAGGGGCTGATTAATAGAGGAACAGGAAATGAGTTTATTATATCTATAAACAATGAGCCCGTGTCTGTGGTTCAGGTGTCCTGATTTATCTCGCAAGTGGGAGGGAAGAAGTGCTGGCAAGGCTTCCCTCTGGGCTGCAGGTTTGGGAGCAGGATTTCCTCTGAGAGTGTCGGAGATCAGATAAAATCTTAATCTCGCATACACACAGGCGCAGCTTTAAACCTTGCCACTCTGCACTTAGCTTTCAATAATGAGGCAGAACAATGGTTTAGGAGTCAGTACAAGTATGGGGGTGGGGCAGGGTTAGGATTAGAGGAAAGCAGGCAGGAGAGAAGCATAGGCCCAAATAGCAGGTCCGGGAGGGCTCCTGGGCTCAGGCAGCCTGGCCCCCTTGGACTCCCCTCAGCTCCCTTGTATCTCATGGAAAGTATCCACTAAGGTCCTTACTGACTACCCTTTCTTAAAGGACGTAGAACAGAAGATTGCATTTGTCTCTTTTTCCAATTGGGATCTTCGGAATCAGTCTGGAGAAACACATCCCCGGCACTGGCTGGTAGGAAGATGGGAAAACTTCTGAATTTGTTCCTCTGAATGTTTGTGCTAGAGGCTCGCCTGGTTTTTCATAATGCGTCTGATGTTTCAGAATAGGGAGAAGCAGGGATGTGAAGTTTGTCAAGCGGTAGCATGCTAGAGGGCTCCAAAGGGGCCACAGAGTGTTTCTAATACCAAAACACAATTTACTGGGTTGTATATACCAACCAGCCAAGCTAGCAAGGGAGGCTTTAAGACATAGACAAAATTTAAAATCTTGAAATTAGGGTCTATACATGACTCCTCTAGAGTCCCATTACAGTTTTCAAATTACCAGCTCAACTGTTGTATATTATCTATTATTATTATTATTTTTGTGTGTGTGTGGTGCCAGAGATTGAACTCGGGGCCTTGCGCCTGCCAGGCAGGTGCTTATGCCGCTGCTATATCCCTGGCCCCTCATCTGTGACTGTCGCACGTTGGGCATTTGTTCTCCCAACAGTACTTCCGCTGTCTCCCTCACAGCCTCCTTTCATAGATGAAACTCAAGTCTCAGAGGCGTTTCCCGATGTGCCCAGGTTTCCCAAAGCACACGTGGAAACAAAAGCTCAGACCCTCGCCTTCCCGGAACAGGGTTTTCACAGCTCCACTGACCTGAAGCCTCATGTTGGGACTTACTCAGTGGGTGAGGGTCGGGGATAAAACAAATCAGCACAGCAGAAGCCCCAGCCCAGCACTGAGAACACATAGTCGATTCCAGAAAGCAGATGATATCCTGCGCACTAAGGAAACCACTCCTAAAGCAATTCAGAATTGCGCTGTGCTCAGGGTAGCCCTGAATCCAGACGCGCATCTTCCTTTGCCTTGGTGGCTGCTTCGCCTTCGAGCACCAGGTAGCCTGTGTGCTGCTCCCTGCAGGCCCGGCACCCTTGATTTTCTGCTGCTTCTCCTGCTGTCAAGGTCTTGGGGGAATGAGGCCGAGGGCTTCGAGACAGGTATGCATGCCATTGAGGGATATGTTTACTTATTTGCCATGGGAATGTGATGGGAAATCAAAACCTAATTAGTGATTTTGAGTGGATGGACCCGAATCTGTGGAATGGTTTCCCCAGGTGGGCTGTCTTAAGAGGCTCCTGGAAGTCCTGCATTTTTCTATGGCCATTTCCCATCTTTTCCGAGTGTTTCGGGAAATCAATTGGAAAAGAAAGTGCACTGGCCTGTTCACCTTGGATACAAGAAACCAGGAGTGATGTCTCTCCTGCTGCTTTTGGAGAGGGATTCATTTTGCAGGCACCTCTGGAGGCCTTGCCGAAGAGGCACAGGCTCTGTTCCCTCCCAAGGCAAAATGCTTGTAATAATCTATGCAAAACAGCACCTTTGGACAAACACAATGTGGCTATATATACACACCCGCGGCCATTTCCTGTTGCTGTCACAGCTTTGCAGGCTTGAAGGTAGGGTGAGGCCGTGACCATAAGCCACATGGTGACATGGCCCAGGCCATGTGCTTCCTGTGCTGCTTACATCCTGGCTGGAATTGGGCGAACCCCAATGCTGCCAGGGAAAAGGAGCCCTGAGATTTGAACACAGGGGCCAGGAGGTCAGCAATGTACTGTAGTCTTTTGGGATGCAGGTTGCCTGGCTATAGGAAAGCAAAAAAATCACAACGAAACCAACATGTGTGTCTAACGGTCTACTTGGGTGACTTCTGCACTGTAAAACAAGAGGTCAAGTGGGAAAGGATGGCTAACAAGAGAAGCAGATTTTTCAGTTAAAGCTGGGCCGTCTTCAGGAGTGGAGTTGTACAAAAAAAAAAAAAAAATCACTTGGCAAATCCCAAAGTTCACAGCTATGGGCTGGAAACTCATCATGCTGAAAGTTATAACTAGAATTTGAACTTTAGCATTTACCTCCTTCTTCAGATTTCAAAATGCTTAAACAGACATGTCACTAATTTTGAACTAGAGGTATGTGGCAAGTGGGATTCTCACTTCCCTGAACTACAAAATTCAGGCATCAAAACATTTATAGGTCCAAAATCCTATATCAAGCCAGGAGACAAGACTAGGATATAATTCACTAGTATCCTCTTTTCTCTATGCATACCATCAGTGGTAGAGACGTTATTCCCAATCATGTCTTTCTTCTGATTTAGGAGATCTGGGGTAGAACGATGCATTTTAAAAAGCTTTTCAGGAAATTCTGCTGTATAAACAGAACCTCTGCAAGTCTAGTCTTTGTGACTCTCGTGCTCTGCGAATTGCTGAATAAAGCTGTAGTAATTCATTCACAGGAGAACTAGATAGAGGTACCTACCGCTACCCAGGCTTTGTGTTGAGTCCCAGCGAACCCCAGATAGCAAAAGTGAGGAAGGCTTTCCCTTCATAATACTTCACGTCATGGGAGAGAGCGTATGGAGCGCATGTTAGCACAGCTCAATGTAGAATTATGAATGCCACATGTTTTATGACGAAAAACAGAGTGCTCCAAGAAAAAAAAAACATGTCGGCTAGGTATTCTTTGGGTTGGAGGATGCAGGAAAGCCCCTCTGAAGATGAGTGATTCAGATGGCAGGAAGAAGTACGCTCCATTGCCTCCGTGGTATTACCAAAGCAAATTACGATCTTAAGGATCAGTTCGTTACCCCGAGGCCATCTCCTGGGATTATGATGCCTGCTTGGCCCAGGGAACCGCATTTCCTTCTCCTAATAGTTTGGGTGGGGAGAGGGAAGGAAAGTGAAGGGAGGAAGAAGGAGGCCTAGGTAGGGAGAGTCTCCAGTGAGCAGTCATAAGGGTTCTGTCAATATGTTTAGAGGTGCTTTATGAAGACAGGATTCTGCCTTCAAGTGAATATGGGGAATTTTAGCAAGCATAAAGTGATCTCTTTGCCTTCAGATTTATCAGAGCCCTGACTGCACTAATACAGTATATGTCCTAAAGCTCTAAGGAAGGGGCAGGCTTATGAGGCCTGCAGCATTTTCCAAATCGATTTGATTGGGTATTGTAGAGCAATGCTTCTCAGCCTTGCATAAAAAAGAATATTAATACTTAGGCTCTAGCTCCCAAGATTTTAATTTACTCCATCTGGAATAGTCCCCAAAATCTGCATTTTTAATCAACAATGTTTTGAGTGCTTTGATGCAAGAAATCCAGAAACAACAGTGAGGAACTCTTGTGGGATGATTGTTCCAATGAATGTCTCAGTAGCTCTGTACATTTCAATCATTCTGGCCTTCTTGGCCTTCTGTCATTTCTTTTATCTCTGTTTATGTTGACTTATTGGTGCAGAAGAGATTTAAAACACTATCACTAATAATGTATGTGAGGTGAGTTACAGCAGCAAATCCAATCAAGGGCTAGGAGTCGCTGGGTGTTACACGTCAAGCCAGATTTGGACTTAGTTGGCAGGAACATGCGTTATACAAAAGGCTGTGCATTGAAAATTCCTGAAACTCTGCAAAAAGAAGATTCAGTAGTTGTTTTTTCTAATGTGCTCATCTTTCTTTGTCTAATTGGCCACCTCCCTTCTTTTCAAATGGAACAAAAGTACCCAGAAAGACACAGCTTGGTACATTGGTATGCAAACAAGCATTCTCTCTCTCTCTCTCTCTCTCTCTCTCTCTCTCTCTCTCTCTCTCTCTGTGAAAAAGACTACAGAAACTGGCTTTTTCAGAGGAGTCAGCTCCCCTGTGCTTCTCCTATCTGCCTTGAGATCAGTGTATCAATCTGCATGGGGTAAAGGACCACAGAGTGCAGGGTGGTGGCTGGTTGAGCCACTGAGATGCACCAATTCAAGATTACCACTACCTGTGCAGTGGTGACCTCCCGGAGCCCAAACCATCAAACAGCAGCAGGCAAAAAAGGCGTTTGCAGCCACATGCAGACGTGTGGAAAAAGTTCTTAACTCATTGCCAGAGGTTTGACCTGATTAAAACAAACTAGACCTGAGAGCTGAGGGGCAGAGAGATATAGGCAGGAAAAAGGCGGCCAACAGAACAACAAAACAAACTATGAAGTGTTCTCCTGCACGTCAAACAGGCAGTACTCGACTTAGACGTCCAGATAAGGTGTATGTGTGAGACCAAGATTTCAGCCAAAGTTTGAATTTTGTATAGAGACACATACACAGGTACATGACTTAACCTTTATTAAAGTGCAGGATGGTTTTGATTTGAACCAAAGAAAGAGGAAGGAACATATTGCAGTCCTTCAAAGACAACTGCCAATCAAACGTGTTCATCCTTGTGACCCAGGCTGACTGTGCCCTGGTGTTTTGCTTGGTTTGCACCAAGGCTCTGGCCAGTGGTCACTTGCTCTTGGTGGCCAGTTTCATTTCCTGGTTTTGAGAAAATGGCCGCGAGGCCTACTGCTCGGGCGTGCTGTCACTGAAGGAAGTGTGTAGTGTCAAAATGTCAAGGCCAGCAGGCTCATGTCCTGTGCATGCTATCAATCAGCAGAGGTCTCTGGACCCCCTAATGAGCCTGTTGCAAGCTCAAACAGTAAGTAACAGACCGATAAAGATCTGATCTTGCCTTAAAACAGCAAGATCAAAAGGGAAAGGAAAGTACCATCTATACAGAAAAAGAAATGCTCTCTTGGCCATGATGTCTGCAGGCCAAAAATGCACCATGGGAAATGTGACCCCTGTGGAAAGGGCCTGATAAATAGACTTCAGAGCTGCGAGCTCCCTCTCTGTCTTTGCCAGCTCTGTGACCTGGAAGGAGATCATTAGCTTTTGTTTCTTCATCAGAAAGTGGGGAGGCAGACACCCTATCTACCTGTCCAGTGTAATAGGGGAATGAAATACGATTACAAGAGTGGGGAGATTTTTGTTAAGATCGATCTTAAACTATGACACTCTGCAAACGTCCTTTATTGTTGCTACCCTAATGGTACAGAAAGCAGCTAGCCTAGCAAATGCATCTTTTCCATTTCCATGAAAAAGGGAGAGAAGCAGAAATACACTGCATAGAGGATTTAAGCCAGCACAGGATTCAGTCCTCGTCCCTCCTCGTGAGCTTAGATTCTTCTATAATTATTGGAAGTAATTGTGATTATCGATTGTGGTCAAGATTTAAGGCGCTTATCATTTCTGACTTGGAGACATCTAAGAAAATATTGTACTTCCTAAGATACCATTCTGCTTAAGTTTTTAGGGGGCTAATACCCAATTCAAAAGAACTAAGATTGTCTCAGTGGGGAAATAGTTATCATTCATGTTATGCAGGTTCTAGGTGAGAGAAGTGACACGAGATTTTTCACACAGGAGTATGGATTAGCAGAATTTAGAAAATCACGATGTTCTTATGAATTTCTAGATCTTTCTGAGCCTTTTCCCACCTTTCGATGTCAGGTCCCCCTGAAAATTCATGATTTCTAAAAGCAGAAGGTAGTATCAAGAATGAGACATTTAGGGCCGGGGAGATGGCTCAGTGGAATAAGTGCTTCCCTGGCAAGCGCAAGGGCTTGAGTTCAA
>NDGN011443941.1:0-11895 GCA_002564285.1 Tympanoctomys barrerae
GAAAGAAAGAAAGAAAGAAAGAAAGAAAGAAAGAAAGAAAGAAAGAAAGAAAGAAAAAAGTAGCAGCACGGCCGTGGAGCAAGGGAGACTGTCATTGGCAGCCTCTCTGTAGCTGCTCACAGGGCTAAAGCAGAGTATGGTCTACAGCATAACCAGAGAGGTGACTGTACAAGAGATTGGTGGGAAGACTTGGGGATCAGCACCCCACAGCACCCTCAGGGTAGTGGTGGGGTTGGCTGTTGTCACTTGGATCATGGATCATCTGGCTCTAAGTACAGAAAGGGAATGATTGGGCCTCATTCTTTTTTTCTTTGTCACCACCACCACATTATTATGACAATGAGTCAAGTGAATATCTGGCATTTTTATTTGTCTTGGGAGAGTAGAGTGGCGTACGGAACTTCATTATCACAGAAGACATTGTCAAAAAAGCTGTTTCCCCTTTAACCAAGCAGAAATGCCAAGGACCGTTGTTTGCATGTTGATGGTACTGGATGTGGCCTCTTAGAGTCATCAACCGCACATAAAAAGCCAGCACTACTAGATTGGAATGAAAAAAAACTTGTTAAAAGAGAAAATTTAAATAAGACCCAGTAATTCAAAACATATTACACTAAATTTTAACATTTAACCTGAAAATAACTTTTGATGTCAAGAACTAGAAGAAACTAAACCTGAATGAAAAAGACAATTATTCATAAGCCATCAGAGTGTTGGTATTATCTGGCAACAGTCTTAAATGAACAATTATTAGAATGATTTAACAACTTAAGTCAATCATAACAAATTAATAAATTGAGTCAAAAGATTGAATCAAAATAATGCACAAATGAAAAAATGAAAGTTTTGTAACTGAAAATATACACATTAAAGAAATACAAAGAAAGCATCTTAAATGTTTGGGTCACTAACAGAAATAGACAAAAGAGAACATCTTTGAATTAAAAGTATCTGTTTCTGAGATTTCTAAAGTAAGCATCTTTAATTGCAGAAAAAATAATAGTGACATCAAGAACTCCATTGTTTTGACACATTTAAGGAAACTGATTCCCCAAACCATGTAATAAGGACCTTCTTGATTATTGAAGCTACATTCACTAAGCCAACTATTGTTCAAAGACATACATTTCAGCGGGAACAAGAAACAGCACTATAAATTTGTTGCTCCTTAGAATATAGAAGTATGCAGTCTGAATCTTGAATTGGGAACTACACTCCATATGTGTTTCAATATTGATCTAGTTATACCTATTTACCATTTTATGGAACTTCATAAATGTTCACAAAAAAGCTTCAAATATATACAAAATTATATGTGTTAACCAGTGTTCCTTGCTAAAATTATAAATCACATATTGCCTTCGAGTTCTGAAACAATGAAAGTAAATCTACAAGTTCAATTTCTTACCAAAGTAATTTAGAATGTTCAGCAACAATAGCAACGGATCCTCAATAAGGAGTCATTTTGTGACAGACTCTAGGCGCATCTTAGTGTAATCCTGTGTGATAGGTACTGTTCCACCTGCACTTCACAGTTCAGGGAAGTTTTTGAACTCACATAATGCTTTTGCTTTTAAATTAAGATTTAGAAATTTACAGAATGTTTGCAGCAAGAGAATAGAAAATGTTTTGTCTTTTAATTTGAAAATGCTTGTAAATATTGACAGAAATCATGACATTTGAACATTGACCTGTGTTTACGTTATGTAGATTGTTAGGTATACACAAAGACCGGATATGTTGGTCTAGGGAGATAGCTCTGTAGAATAAGTCCCTGCCTGGCAAGCACAGGGTCCTGGGTTCAGGAACCACACACACACACACACACACACACACACACACACGATATGTTATACAATTTTAAAATATGCTCTATTATTTTTTATGAGTCAAAACATACATAATAAATTGTAAAACACTAGACAATGTTACTTTTCAAAAATGTAATTGGAAATATCATGTGTATATACTAGCAGCGTGAAATACTGAGTGAGTTACGTCAGAAATCAACCAAATGAACTCATACACTTTTATCATAAGTACGTAGCATTCAGTCAGATAAAACTAATGTCCTGGCCTGTTTTGGATATGGGCACTGCCAATGGATTCTTTGGATATGGGCACTGCCAATGGATTCTTTGGATATGGGCACTGCCAATGGGTTCTTTGGATATGGCACTGCCAATGAGTTCTTCCTTTAAACTGGGGCTCTGAGGTTCATGTTACAAAGATAAGGCCTGGCTCTGTCTCTAGGCCCAAAGCTATTGGACACTGGGTAGCCAGTGTTTTTAGACTTTTCTTACCGTGATTGTCTGGCCTTGGAAACCTGTTTTGACCATTAAGATTTTTTTAAAGTTTTGTATATTAACAACAATATTGTTGCATTTGTAAAAATTAGTCTCAGCTTTATTTTTGTTAGTTGGTAATCTGAATATATGTCATTGTATGTAGACAGGATAAAATCTTCCCAGCATACAAGCTGGGCTTTTAGACGTGACAGAAAGGAATAGGGGAAGAGAAAGTAACCCCAGTTACAGCTTACGTGAAGCATTTTTCTGATGAATGCTTTTGTTGAGGCACTATGACCGGAAGGAAGGTCAGCATTGGAGAGGGACAGAGACCTGTGCCAATGTCCAGCAATAGGCTGCTTTTTCCTCCAGTTGTTACTCAGGGCTCCTGCATGGAGATGACAGGTAGAGATGGCAGTACTGGCCAGAGGGAGGAGGCACCCCGGGGCCACTTCAGTCTTACTGGATCCCCAGGGAGGCTGAGTCAGAATTCTGGGGCTTCCACCTCAGAGTACAGTCTTAATTCCAGTGGTTCCTTTGGCAGTCAGAGTGGCTTACGGGGCCTCTTGAAGCGTCCTTTTTAAGATGGCCTGGCTATTGACGGTGGTAGCAGACGAGTGTAGATGTTGCTCTCTTCTTGGAGCCCAGAGAATCAGACTTATGTTCTGTTTATTTTGAGGCCACAACAGTAGCAGCTGTTTTTTGATCTTTTTGTTTTCTCTCCCTGGTTTTCTCCCACTCCAGATTACAGGACCCTAAGGAAGCAGGTTTTAACTAAAATGCCAAGTGAGCTATCAGGAGCAAAACCTATTTTTTATAGCTTTTTTGTAGTATTGGGAGCTGACTTAATAATGAATTTATCTGTAAGAATAACCTGTCCCTCTACTGAGTTAAGATCTAGGGAAGTATGTTTTACCAGTGCTTCTATTAAATGTTCTAAGAAAGCAGAGGGGTATTTATTTTCTCCTGATAAATACCTGAAATTTTAAAATAACTAGAAGTGGGTCTAGTTCTATTTAGACTTTAAGAATACACATTTGACAATGTCTCCTACTCTAATCTCATGCCTGGCTGTTAGGCCAGCAGGGGTATTGGCTAGAAACTGCTTGGGCTCTAGTGAGGCCTGTTGGTTCCCCTGGCCTTCTGTTCTTTGGTTGTTTAAAATGAACAGTATAATATTGATCCATGAATGTAATAGTAGCTTATAATGCTACCTGCCTCTTGTTGAAGGTCAATGTTTGGTTTAATATTAACATGACATGCTTTTAGCCTAGCTTAAGGTCTAAGCAAATCCTCTGCAGACATCAGTGTACTCATCAGTGCCATCTAAAGATTTTCCAAGATCTGATGTTACCTGTTTTAGGTCATTGAGAGAAAAAGGTGCATGGACTCTGGAAGTTCCAAATTGTCTGTTGACTTCTTTAAAGAATATTATCCTTGAGGAGCTTGTATAAACTGGGGTAAGGACGGATGTTCTCCTGTAGAAGCCTAGATTACAGCTGGTCTAGAATCTCTGTCCTCCAGACTAGAGGGCAAATAGGAGAGACCTTACATTCAGTAATGGTGAGCAAGGCAGTGATGAAGGCTGTCTTTTCTTTAGGCTCCAAAGGTTGGGGAGAAGCAGCCTTAGACTCCAGGACGTTGAATGCCATAGGTACCTGAGCTGCTTGGTTCTCCTATAGCTTATATGTACATTTCAAAGCTAGATAATAATGACTATTGCCAATACAAACAAAATCTGAACATAAAACTTTTAACCATTTTCCTTCTTTTTACAATGTCTTTCGAGTTGTAAATAAAAAAAAAAAAAAGAATCAAAATTAGGGCCAGCCGAATAGCTCAGCAGATTAAAGAACCTGCAAACAGGCTGAGGGGCCAGGGATTTGATCCCAAGAGCCTGCTGTGCTGGCCCCACCCCTGGGGTGCCCTGAGACTGCAATTGAGACGGGGTGTGTTGGCCTGTGCCTATAATCCCAGCACTTAGGAGGCTGTAAATAGGCAGATCACTACAAGTCTGATCTAGTAGTGAGGCCCCAAAGTCCTGATAGACCCTTCCCTAAAATACAAAAAATAAATAAATAAAATAAAAATTAATAGTTTCATCTGTATTCCATTTTGGCTCTGGAGAGTCACATGCATTTGCAGGAAAATGAATGGCTCTTTTTCAGTGGTTTTAAACATCTTCCAATGCTTAATAATGCACTGTAAAGGAGCAAGAGACAATGTGAATAAATACAAAAACTATAGTTTTGGCATTCCCTTCCTGTTCCAATTGGTCCTTTGCCCTCAAGGTGTCCCTCCAGTAGTCCACTCTAGAGTAGATGGATGCATTGTGGAGAGAGATGGGAGACAAAATCTGACTAGTCTATCCACTCTCGAACTGGCATGCAGCTTTTCCCTGAAACCTCCTGAATTATGCACTTATGTCTATAGAATTGATCTTTATACCCTCAAGGCAACCCTTGAGTAGCTTCCACTCCACAACAGGCAGATACCATCTGGAGAGAGACCAGAGAACAAAATCTGACCTGCTTATTTACCCTCTAACATCCACAATTTTATCTTCCCATAAAGCTTCTGCACTACGCATTTAACATAAGCATAAATTACAATTGGTCTGGTGAGAGGAATGTCGAAAAAATAAAGCATAACTTTGAAATAAACTACAGCATATATAAAAGGCCAGTTGAAAGGAGAACATTTTTCAGACTACAGAGGTTATTTCTAGAGAGAGAACAATTGACTGGAGGAATTTGGCCCCATGCAGTAAGGCCAAAAAAATCTCCAGACACTTGTGTTTTCCATCTAATCACCTAAGCACACTTTTTAACAATCAGACAAAACTACATTTTATTTAAATTTTGAAGCTTGCAAGTTAAACTTATATTTGCCATCTAGCAACTACAGTTGGTAAAAACATATTAATGCTGACAAAAATTTTCTTACTCTTAGTTAATGCAAGTAAGGCACACATGTAAATCACTTCCCTGATAGCTGCTGTGAAATATAAATTGTTGCAAGCTGCTTCTGCCTAATTTCTGAAGAGGGGGGTAATTAAGTGGTTCACTGAAAAGCTTAGGGAGAATTCTTAGTTTATTGGCAGAGAGAAACGAAAGTCCAATAGACAAGTGGGGATCTTTCAGTGGTCAGGAGCCAGTTTCCACCAAGGAACCTTTGGCTGTTCACCTGGCCATGACTTTTCAGTTGTTCTACATGACCAGAGATCAGTCTCCAGAAAGGAATGCAACTGTCTCTCTCCTCAACGTTCTTCAGCCATTGACTTAAATGGGGTTCACCAAAGTGATGCTGGGGAAACCTGTCCTCTGCTTTAAAGAGTGGCAGCTACTGTATGAGTGTTTATTATTTGGCAGAGTAACTACTGTTTGCCAAAATTCTATAAGGGATAGTTAAAAGCCTGAACAAGATTACCTAGCACTTTACAATTTTACAGTAAAGGTTTTAAAATCCATAGCTTATCTCATATGCACCTGTCTTAATTATTTTTTTTGTATTGCTGGGGCAAAATATCTGACACCCCAAATTTAAGGAAGGAAAGTGTTATTTAGCTCTCCATTAGTGGAGGTTTCAGTCCATACTCAACTGGCTCCACGCCAGAGTGTCACATGGCTGAGGGCAGCCAATTGTGGCAGCAGAAAACAGCAAAGATCCAAAAGGGAGGAGGGGTGGCTGGGGCAGGTAGCACGCCTCTCCCTTGTATTGTATGAAGATTTCCTGCCCCAGGGCAAGTGTAGCACTCATACCCATAATTCTAGCATTGGATCATGAATTAATCACAAACTCTAGAATTCTGCACCAATGACTGCATGAGGATTTTGAGGGGCAACCAGATATAAATCTTAACATTCTGCCTCTCATCCCCCAAAGACTCATGCACATCCCTTTATGAAAAAGGCATTGTAGTCTGTCTCTAAGAGTTGCCGAAATCCAAACTCTTTCAGCATTGTGTATGTGCCTAAAACCAATGCCTTGGATGATTCCCAGGTTTTCTGCCAGCTGAAATAGTAGCCAGATTTTCTTCTCTCATGGCTGTATGGGTCAAGTGCCTCAATTGCTGAGCACTCTGAGCCTGATTCTGAGGACCATGTTCTCTATGCTGCTGCCATTCTGGAACACGGTGCTCTGCAGCTTACTCCTCAAAGCAGTGCCTTTCACTTTTGCAGTTTTGAGGCTGCAAAAGGTAGAGACTAGCTGCTTCTTGTGATGCCCTTAGGCCATCTTTTCTATTCTTTTGTTCCTTCTCAGCAATGGAGATACTCTCAGCTTTATCTTTACAGTCCATAGCTTTATTAGAGCTTCTTTTCTAACCATACTCATGACATTTTAAATCATTCTTCTGAGCTCTTTTCTTTCTCAATATAAATCTAACTAAAACTCCCCAATAATAGCCATCATTTTGCCTTAACATTTGACTGCCTTGAAATTTCTTCTTCCAGATTAACCAATCTTCCATGCTTAATCTCAGTCTCAGGCAAAATCTCTGGACACAGGCTAAATTTAGACACACTTTCTGCCCAGTCATAACACGCATCATCTTGAGTCCAATAACCAATGCAGTCCTCTTTCCATCAGAAACCTCCTCAGCCTGTTCTTTACAGGCAGGATTTCTATTAGCCTTCTGGTCTTCTGAGCTGTCTGGAATCTCCCACACAGCAAAACCAAAGGTGGTCCAGTTTTCTTCTTTCAAGCAACATCTTTGTACCTTTCCTGTCTCTTCCCATTAGCCAGTCTACAAAGCTCTTGAATGACATCTTCAGATATAGTCATAGCAACAACCCCATTTTTTGGTACCAATTTCTGTCACAGTTATATTTCTCTCATTACTGGGACAAAAGACCCATCATCCAGAATTAAGGGATGAAAGGTTTATTTAGCTCACAGTTAGTAGAGGTTTCAGGCCATACTTCGCTGGTATCAAGGCAGAGTGGCACATGGAAGATGGCAGCAGTTCATGGCAGAAGAAAACAGCAAAGAGCCAAGAGGGAGGGGCAGTGGCTGCAGCAGCTAAGAAGCCTTTCTCCCTTCCTTATATTATAAGCAGATTACCTACCCCAGGACAGGTATTGCACTCACATCCATAACCCTAGCATTGGATCATTAATTGTCATAAACTCTGGGAGCTTGCACCAGTGACTACATGACACTTTTGGGGAATAACAGGACAATAACCATAATAGCTCCTGAATGATAACTAGACCTAAGAAGAGAGGAAATGTCAGAGATCCTCCTTTAGACTAAATGTGTTTTGGTCCTATAAGTATGCTCCTTTTGGAGATAGCTCCTCTGGTGTCACCCAGAAGTCAGTTCTCTCCATTGTATCTCAGGTTTAGCCTGTCAAAGGAGACCTTCCCAGAATATGAAGCTGGGGTATAGCTTTTATTTGTATTCTACTGCTTAGCATCACTCAGCACATCTGACTCAGATGACTCAGGGATGGAGTATGTGTCCTTTCTCTAAAATGACTTTATGGTCTTGCATTAACAAATGCTCATTTACTATGGGCTTCACTTAGTAGGAAGAGTCTAGAGTTTTGCCAACCTTATAAGTGTCTAGAAAGGGAAGTAAAAAGACATAGGAAAAATTAGGAATAAGTCAAAGAAAGTAAGCTGAAGCAGAGCAGGCTCGCCATTTCCTTTGACATGTAGAGGAGGATCAGAGCCAGTCAGTCCCAATGAAACCTGTCCTTCAAGACTTAAGAACAGTCACCGACTTAATGTCATTTAGTTGGTGAAAGGAATCCTGTGTTTTATTATCAGGTATCTATATTTTCTAAGTCAGAGTTAGATTTAAGCAGACCATTTTATAAGAGTATGTATTAAAGTCCACTACAAATCATTCTAATGTTATTTTCTCTAGTGTTGTTGTCCAAAGTCAATCAAGGAATACCAGTAATTTATCAACTAGTTCAAATACACCATATACAAGAACAAAACAGTAATAAAATGTCCCATTAAAGAAATATCATAAGCTTATAGTCTTCTCATGTTTTAACTTAGATTTGCCAACAAAACTAAGAGAAAAATCATAAGCAATGAGCAAAGACATCAAAATTTGAAGCATAAAAATTTCTTACCCAAATGAGTCCCAATCCAGAGAATATGAAACAAAAGCAAACTCGTGCCTCTGTTCAGTGATCCCAGTGGATGACCTCCAAATGATTTAGGAGGATGAAACTCCAATTGTGAAAGATATCTTCAATGAGTTCATGTTCTCTAAAGCTAAATAACAGCTGGGGAGATACCTCAGCCTCTGAAGTGCTTGCTAGAAAGCGCAAAGTCCAGAGTTCAATCCCTGATACCACAAAAACATAAATAAGTAAATAAAACCAATGAATGAATTTTAGGAACAATTGGAGGTTAAAAGAAGAATATGTTTATTGAGGGAAAGAAAGCTTCTGTCTGAGAGAGGGAGAGAGGGAGATCCAAGCAGATTGCCCAGGAATCTGTCTTTTCCAGAGATTTTAATAGAGCAAAACCATGAGGTGAGGTGTGTGTAAGGTGGAAAACATGGGAATTTGCTAGGTAGGCATGAGGTGGGACAAAACTATGGTGAATCAAAAGATCACAAGGACAATCACGGTTAAATCCAGGACCATGTGGGAAAGCCAGTCACATAGCAAGGAGGCATACTTGTAAAACAGAGGCTATTCCTCTACTGCTTGAATTAATGATTCTTTCTGACTTCCTCACGTTGATTATCAATCCTCATTTTTGTTTATCTTCAAAGCGGTAAGCTTTTGTGTGGCCTTTTGTCTTGAGATTGGGCCCGCTGCAAGAGTGCCTGTCTCTCCCTCGGTTGCAAGGTCTTGTCTTCTATATTGTCTCCTTGAGGGCCTGGCCCTGTCTGACTGCCTATAATATTTCTATCTAACTTAGCTGCTTATAACAGAACCATAAATTTTGAGGGCTGACTCACCACAAATTTGCCACCTTTCTGTTTTGCAGCTGAGGAGTCAAAATGGGCTTCAGTGGGCTAAAACCAAGATTTTCTTCAAGTGACTCTAAAGAAAGAACTTACTTTGTCATTTCTCTCTTCTGAACCCACCTTAATTCCTTGATCCATGTCTCCTTTTAAGAAATGCCATCACTGGACCTATGCCTTTACATCTCACCTGATCTTGTTATTTATTTAGCCCACACACCCAATCAGGGTAGTCACTTTATCTCCAAAACCCTTATGTAATCAAACATGCAAAGTTTATTTTTCCAATTGCATTAAAGTTATTGGTAAGATATCAAGTCTGCATCTTATACAGCAATTACCCACTAGGAAGAATGTATACAGTGTGTTAATTATTGAAACTGTCCTACCACCGATTTGATTTGCAACTGTCCATTGCTATTTGTTTATCAATAAAATTATGGGGAAAAAAGTTATTGGTAGCTTTCAGGAATTAAGTTGTGGATCTCTTTGGGGGGTGCTTTGCCCTGCCTACCATACTTAGAGTGTAGTAGGTAAGAGCATCCTCTCCACTTCTGTTAGTGGTGTCAAATTCCATCTCCAATATTTACCTGCTGCAGTAAATTACTTTTAACTTTTCTCTCTCTCTTTTTATAAATGGAATCACAATAAAATCTACTTTATAAATGTGAGTTTATAGAAAAAAATACACAGAAAGCTTGGAAAAGTGCTTGTTGAATAGTAATAACCAGATATTTTTAGCGAAGAGTGAAGATACAATTTAGTGTTATCTTTAAGGCAAGTAATGTATAGAAAGAAGCTAATGCATGGTTGGATACCTGTTTTGTCAGTAGGGCTACCATGATTGTCTTTCATAATTGTAGATTTGGTTTCTTATGTTCGTGCATTTGCAAAAATTAAATTACCAAATTTACCTGAAATGATTTTACCCTGTTTGTGATCAAGGTCAAATGTGGTCAGCCAGCACTGATGTCTTTTAAATCTTCATTCTTATTCTAAAAGTCTTTTTAAAACCATTTATGGATGTCTGATTGTTATGTTAAAACCCATATGTAATTCATGTGTGTAGCTAGAGGAGTTTTCAAGTATATTTTTGTAAGATCAAAAAGTTCATAGTTGTTTCCTTCACCTCACTAAGGTGTGCTCCGGACACACTTACCACTATTATTATTAGTGTGTGTGTGAGAGAGAGAGAAAAGAACATGAACATAAGATCTGTTCTTTCAGATATTTGAGTACATAACAGAGCATCATGAGCTTTACTCACCATGACACATAGGAAGTCATCAGGATTTATCTCTTATAAAAAATGATAGAAATATAAGATCTTGGGTGGATAAAGAGACATTACATCTTTTATCTTGGAATTCTGGAAGAAATGGATACATTAATAAAGGGATATATAACCTAAAATTTGAGCCATAGAAACAAAGTAATCTTATACATACTAATAACAAGTATCTCAATTGAATTAATTATCAAAGATATTCAAATATGATCAAGATTACACTTCAATGATTGAATTTTATGGAATCTTTGTAGAAGAACTAATTCAGAAGAACTTATCCTACTCTTGACAAATTTTAATGGAGAAAATACTTCTGCATTCATTCAACATATCCAGGTTCACCTTGATACCAAAGCTAAAAAAGAAAACAAAAATTAAAATAATAAAATAAGGACCAATAACTTCAAGGAACAAAAAATGCAAAAATTATCAACAAAACATTTATCAATACGATCAGACAAATATTAGATTATGTAGCATGATCAATCATGTAGCATGAATTTTTATCTCTGCCATTCAAGGGTTGTTCAAAATAAGCTTATAAGGATGTATTATATTTCAGTCTAACAGAATGAAGGACAGAACTATTCTAGTAAAACAAAGTTTTTTATAAAATTCAACATTATTTATCTGAGAAATTTAAAAACCTTCCAACTCTAAGTCTATGAGGAATGTAAATAACAGAATAGAGGCAATGTATATAAAATTTACAACTAACATCATACTGGAGGAGAAAAATCTACAATCATGTATGTTTCATTGCTCTTACTTAGTAAAGTGTTGGAAGTCTAATGCAGCACAGTAAGGCAAAAGAAAGAAAATAACTGCAAACAGAAAAAGAGAATGGGCAAATTATCCCTAATTGCAGGTGACATGATTTTATATACATAACAACATAAAAACTCTACTAAATATTACTATACCCAATAAACAAGTAGGTTTTCAACATAATAACATTTAGCATAAAAAATCTGTAGTTTTATGAAATACTGAAATAGCTCAAAAAAAGCAATCCCATTCATGATAGTAGTAATAATACATAGAATAAAATTAAGAAATTTAAACTTTCTACAATGAAAATTAGAAAATATTGATGAAAATTTACAGGGGCTGGGGAGATAGCTCAGTAGAATAAGTGCCTGCCTGGCAAGCACAGGGTCCCGAGTTCAATCCCTGGTACAAAAAAAAAAAAAAAAACAATTCTACACAAATAAATTGAAAGACATCCTATGTCCATGAATTAGGATTAGTGTTGCTCAAACATTCATCTTCCCAAAGCAATTGAGATTTAATTCAGTTTTTTTCAAAACAATTACATTCTTCAAAAAAATGCAAAGCACATCTCCTAAAGTTTATATGAAAGGAAAAAAATCTTCAGAT
>NDGN011443946.1:0-12042 GCA_002564285.1 Tympanoctomys barrerae
CTCAACTTTCAGACGCTAGACTGATTCCTCCTGCTTAACCATGCTTTTGACTTTCCATCTTGTTGTGATGGTCCATCTGAACTTGGGTACAGGGGTTGGTGGCAGGTGGCAAAAGTGTATGACAAGAGTCAGTTCCCTTTCTGCAAGTTAGGACAATGCCCTTGTCTCTCGTTATCAAAATAAGACATACTTACTGCTAAGCACTCAGATAACTAAGCAAACTATGGAGAAGAAAATGAAAAACTGCCTCCAAATTCTATTACCTATCAATATTGCCTACAATTTGTCTGGCTGTCATTCCAGATTTTTATATGCATAATATACATGTAGAATATGAATATATACACATTGGCATAAAATCTTGTATGATGTTATATATGTAGGATTATTTTTTAACCATCAGCAATATTGAGAATATATCCCTCCACATCAATATTACAAATGTGCAGTATGTTTGTTAATGGTACTTCATTAGAGAGACCATATTCAACTAACATATTTTTTCCTACATCTATTTATTTAGGGCTGGGACATAGCTCAGTAAAATAAGTGCTTTCCTGGCAAGCACAAGGTCCTGAGTTCAATCCCCAATACCGAAAGAAAAAAAGAAGAAAGGAAAAAAAAAAAAAAAAGAAAGAATGAACGAACGAACAGAAAAGAAAGTAATATATTTAGTTAGTTAGTTTGGTGCCAGGAATCAAAACTTACGACCTCATGCTTGCCAGGAAGGTGCTGTGCCACTGAGCTATATCCTGCCTGTATCTGCTTAGTTTTTTGTTTTTGTTTTTGAGGTATGGTCTCCCCACATAGCCCAGGCTGGCAGTAACCCTCCTGCCTCAGCCTCCACAGGCTCAGTATTGCACGCACGCATGTGCAGCCATACTCTCGCGTTTCTCACTTTCTCAAGACTATTTATTGACTTCCCTCAGGAGACCTTGATTTTTGGCTCCAATTCATCCATCGCTCCTGCAGATGCATATAAATGTCTTGTAATATAAATATCAAAAATTCCACCACCATAAAGATATAGATAGGTGGAAAATTGTAATAAAGTTCGTTCAGCTAAGAATATTTTTATGAATATAAATTAAAGTTTATAAATCTATTTACCCTAATTAAAATCACTTAAATGTTTTTGTAATTGGTGTTCCTTAACATTTTTAGGGTTTCTTTGTTACCCTACATGAGTAAAGTACTCTGAAAAATATGGAAGCAGTACACTAGTTTCACATCTATTAAAGACACCTTGACTTACTCCAAGGAAATAAAGCAAGCTGTAAGTTATGAAAAGCTACAGCTATAAGAATTAAAGCTAAAAAGCTCACTCATGTTATGTTAAGCCATAAAAGGAAGAAAGAATTCTAAGTAATGTCTTTCCTATCTGAAAACACTTCAAATTCCAAGTCTGGATGTGAGAAAAAATTACTTAAAAAAGCTAGCAGGTAAGCGATAGGACATGATATACATACTTCGTTAGGTAATGGCAGTGTTAAAAGAACCAATAAAACAGAAGTTTAAAAGTCTTGCTAATAACATCATTAAGCTTCCATTCTCTAAAGCCATTTGTTTCAGTGGGCACAGCACAGGAAAACTGAAGTAACTAGAAAAACTAGGCTAACTGCTGCCTTGCAAAAGATGAGACATACAAAAACTGCATTCCATGTAAAATGGCTGTCTTTTCATACATTCTCAGGAGTATCTGAAGTACCTTTGCAGAAAGCTGTTATACAATTTCTCTAATGAAATGAACTTTCTGGAAAGTGGTAAAGTTGATTTAATATGTTGCTCCAGAGGACCCGGCTAAGTGTATGCTGGGAGTTCTAAGTAACATTGCACACGTGCATGCACCCAACAAACTCGCACAGTGCATGCCGTACTCTGAAAGTGGAGGGATCTTTGTGCATTAAAGGGAAAGCAGCACAGAGCTCACAGTTTCAGTTATTTTCGGCCTCTCAAATGAAAAAAGCCACCCTACAATTTCCTTGAGAACCTATACAGTGACACTTAGCGGGAATGTGTACCTTCATAAATTAATTCCAGCAATTGTTTGCAATTAAAACTTCCATCTGAGTATAAAGTATTGGACAGCTTGCTTTGGTGGGGCACTATTAAAGTGTGCATAGGAAGATGCTCAGTTTCAATTTGAGGGCATACATCAGCAGTTCTTGTGTTTTCATATTCAAACAGCTATTGCCTACGGGCTGAATGGTATAGTCATTCTTCTCTACAACCAAACAAGGTAAATAAATGTGATATATTGGCACATCACCCCACCACTCTGCATATGGTGCACATTAAGGCTGTATTCATTTGCCATATGAATATAATTCCTTTTACCACATCTACTATTAGTTACAAGCAGTAAATACAGAGTTGTTTTGCTGGAACTTGTGGGCCTGCATTACATCATGGAGCACTAAACATCCTGGACCTTCTGGAGAATTTCATAGACAAACTTTTAATGTCACCTGAACTTCAACACTGCCAACAGACTGCTTCAAAACTCTGCTTGATGAATATTCCAAGGAAAAAGGAAAACACTGGGTAGTCTTAGTGCAGGGGTGCACTCCACAAGTAGGGCCCGAAGGGAAGCTTTGGATGAGATGCATACAAGAATTCGTACCCCTGGCAAAGAGTTGGATCAAGAGTCATATCCCAGGTACAAACACGCTACTTGTCTCAGGCATTGCTTTCATATGCAAAATCTAGTGAACATACAGAACCTAAATTTAAAATCTTCCCTAGACAATATTCCCTAAATGCAGCTTATTAAAGACCTGCAATCAATCAGTTTATCTCATGACAAATTCTTGTGCTTTGTGTTACTAGGCATATACTATACTTATTTTTTCCTTAAAATACTCATTAAAAAACTCCAAATTCAGGTTAGTGTGAGGGTAAAAGAAAGATTGTGATTTGTTCTTAAAGACACGTAATTGGTTCAACACGGATGTATGCATCTTGGCATTTCAGATCCATAAATAATATATTACAGGCACTTGAAAACAAAATATACCTGTGTTTCTAAATACTACTTTTCGTATTTCCCAGTGTCAAGTCTCCCAGCATAGCCAGCAGATGGCGCTCTAGGCCACCTACTTCCAGAGAGGAGTGCTGTTTGTGTTACATCCACCTTATTTTGGCAAGACAAAGAATAAGGATGGTCAGTAGCTTCGGTAAAACAAATTCAGCTTTATGATAAAAAGGACATAATTCCTAAGTATGTGCACAAAATATACATATGCATAAGCACATGTGCACAGAGGCGACCAGTAAATAATTCACACCTGGATATATTATGATCCTACTTTTCTCACTGACTTGATGAGTAGTCTATGTGTTTATCAGTGGTATTTATAGTCATATGGCAGGATCATTCTAAATTCATTAAAAAAAAATTTAGAATGCCTTAAAGTTAGAATTCATTTTTAATTATAGCAGGAATGTCTCATTAGGGTGATACTAGTAAAATTAACAACAGTAGGATTTACGGTAATGACTTAAGTGATTGATGAGCGTATAACAAAATGAAGTTTTAGACAGAGAAAAAACAGGGCCGCTATGGCATACAGTACTTTAAAAAACAGCTCTGTGGCCTGTTAGTGCTAGCCTTATGGTTAATAAAACCTTCTTTCTAATTAACGGTGCTGAAATACTCTTAAAGAACAGAATCTTGTTATAAAAAAAAGAACTTAGTATTTTTTTTTTTCAGGAGACGCCATTCCCATAAAGGAGAAAGCTGATATAGATTAGCATGTCTGATTGCAAAGAGGAAAAATATGCCACCTTTCAATCAAATCAAAACCAGAATGCAAGAATGGAAAACTACTTTACTGAAATACTACACACACAAATCTATGCAACACCTCACTGTCAGCAACCATTTGCTTGTAAAGCTAATCAACTCTGGCTTTAAAAACATTACTCCAATACCTAAAAATTTCTAATAAGCAATTAATTTTTAAAATTCAAGTTTACTGTTTATAAATATACTATAAAATAGCCAATACATAATAACTATTTTGGACATTTTCATCTTGCTTATCTAACTAAAATTATGTCACCGTCTGAAGTATTTAAATGCCAATTCAATGCACCAGGGCACATTTTCTCCAGAATCTGGAAATGGGCGGTCTGGACAGCTTTACTCTGAAGGAAAAATAAGCACCTTGGAAAAACCCTGTTATACAGCATTAGGCCCTAAAACTCAAGGCCTACAGGGGAAAGAGAGGTGTTGTGTCTCCATGTAGAAAACATCACTGAAATTTTGTCAGTGTTATCTTAAAAATTGACAACTAAATGAAATTCTATTTTTACATTTTCTTCTCATTGAGAAAGCTGCATGCCACAGCGATCACACTCCCAAGACAACAGAGTGAAAAATGGAAAACCAGCTGGGGTGCAGGAAGGTGAGCCTTTGGTACGTACTTTAGGCAGGTTTCATAAAATACATTTTTTTAAAAAGGACCAAATAATAATATTTATAAGTTTTACATAGCTTCAATTAGCCAGATTTTGCTCAAGTGATATATGTGCATTAATATAGGACAACACATTAAAAATAGTGATATAGCTATCAACTTTATATATAGCACCAATGTCAGATACGGAGGAAATGGGACCTACAGCCCCAGGACTCCAGCGAACACAATTACTAGCTATTCTTAGTGCCAATAACAGAAAACAACTACACAGCTGAACTAGGTCTGTGCACACAAAGCAACAGCCCAGGTGTTTATTCCCTTTATTTTCCTTTCAAGAAAGAAAACATCTAGATTCAAAAATTTAAGTGGAGGCATCGTGTGCATTTGCAGGCACACTGCAGGTGTGAGAGCCCACGCACGCCGAAGGGCGCTCCTAGGGGGCACCTAAAGACGCAGCGCGGGAACCAGCGCTGAAAGGCCCCCGAGAGGCTCGGGCTTCAGTGCCTGTGCTCTGCAGAACGGAGCGGCGGAGGAGGCTGCTGACGTCTCACCTAGGCTGTGCGGATACTGAAAACAGTTTGCACACAGGAAAAATGTCTTTGTTTTTGTTCATTATTCTTATTCAAAAGGCTTAAACTGGTTTTTTTTTTTCATTTTTCTAGTCTAATGTGTGTAAATTCTTGTAATATGAAAAAATGCCTATTTGTCTTTTTTCTGAGATTCATCCCTCAAAGCTAAAACAAAATTAAATTGAGACATCAGATATTATAAAAGGGTCAGAAAGACAAGGTTTACTCTGAGAAGGGTAATTTAATTCAGTCAGGAAACATAACAATTTTCAAAAATTTGTATTAGATGTGCTGTGTGTTATTCTGTTATTTTTCCTCTTCGTTATCGGCATTACTAGGAGTTACCGTCCACCACACTACAGATAATAACAGTACAGATGAAGTGCTTCATGAAAAATGCAACATTATCATATGTGCTCTAATGCCAACAAGCTGGTGTACGTGTGATTTATCTGAGCTGAGCATCCTGGGCTTCTCCAACACCTTAAGCCAGTTACTGTTGCTGCTTTCATTTTACAACAACAAAGACGAACCCCAGCAAGGCTGAGAACTTAAGATTTTTCTGTACTACAATGTCTTAGATTTGGTCACTCCTGCTTGATATTTTTCTAAGGATATGCATGTCTAGGGCAACTTATAGGTACTTACATATATAAAGTAGAATTAAATAGACAAATATATTGATATATATGTATATAGATGTAAAATATTTTTCCTTTGAAACAGCTGAACATTTCCAGTTTTAAAACATGTAGATTTATGTTTTAAATCTGAAATGCAACAGAAATTACATATAAGTGCACCTCAGCTACTTTTCTGAATGGAGACTGGTAATGACTGTATAAAATTTAGAATGTTAAGTCCAGTGAGGTAAAAAAACCAAATATCACTACGTGTGTGTGTGTGTGTATGTGAGTGTGTGTGTGTGTGTGTGTGTGTGGTGTTGACTGCTATCTAGGTCTGAAACATCTTACATTATTTTAAGGCAAGAAAAAGTTCTTCAATATTTGGAGAGAAATAACAAAATGGCAGATTTATTATCTGTGTTAAATCAGAGTTTACTCGAGATAATTTAGCGAAACTCGTAACTGGATTTATAGAAACAGGAAAAGAAGAAATTGAAAGTAGTGACCCAACCTGAGAGGCCATAAAGGAAGAACCACCAGAATGTGATGGTAATAATAAAAAGAACACCAGGTACTGTCCAAAGAATGTAAAAAGAAATCCCTAACATTATATTTTATAGTAATTATATATGTGGAGACATATGTATAAATGTGAAATGCACATAAACATATTTTCCCTACCACATGTACACACACACACACACACAACCATTTGATCTGATCACACAGACTGTAGGTCCATAGCATCATAGCCTTCAAATGATTATTCATATTCTGTCCAGGTAGGACATCATGCCAGTTTTGATTAAAATAAGGAACATATACACACAATATAACACACACACACACATACACACACACACCCCACACACAGTTAACTGAATAAAACTTGCATTTAGCTACCATTTCAAAATGCTATAAATAAGAAATATCTTTGAAAAACAGTTGTTGGCATATTTAAAAAATATTCTACCACCATTTGACTACCTGTTTTGAACAAAGGTGTCTCTTTCATACAGATGTTATCCACCTATCACAGGCTTGAGAAGCCCATCTAAAACACGATGGGCTCGCACGTATTCCTATCATGTCACGGTTTGGGGCTGAGTGACAGAAGTAGGGCCACAGTACTCAGGCAAAGTCCTCAGGAACAACGTGATCCTTCCTGAACTTTGTGCCTTGCTTTAAATTAAAAAACCGTAAATATTTAAGAGCAGCTCAAATGCTTTCGCTTACGAAGTGCAAATCTAAAGCTACTTTTGTGGGAGTCTTCCCCGCTGTCATCATCATTTTAATTAAATTCTCATTTTTCAGGTGGTCCCTTTAATTGTTTTTTCCTACTTCTTAATGTGCTTTTCTAAAGCCATCGCTTTTCTGCAGCTGTGTGCGATTGGCTTTAATGGTAGCTGCTTCCTTCTCTTGCCTTCTGTGAATTGCAATTTTAAATGGTTACACATTTTTTGTTTTACTGCCTTTAGCACAGTTCCATAAAGACGTTTAAGGCTGTTGGCGAACATTTTCATTTCCCATCTGAAAAACCAAGAACCAATTTGAATATTCCATATTGGCCTTTTATGGTCTGCTTTATCTTTTAATATGTAAATGAAGCATAATTTTATAAAGACTGGTACTTTTCCATGAAATTATAATTTTTTAATTCTTTTAAAATATGAATTCATAAACAAGATACTATGTGATTGTTATCTTATTGTTCATGAATAAAACACCTCTGTTTGGCAACAGCCATTTCCAACGAAGCATCAGCATTTTGGGATCATAAGAATAATTTATCACATAAAATATTTCATGTGTGTACCTTAATTACCAATGACTACACAAGTATTTAATAGCAAGGCTTTCTAAATCCTTCTCAAATAACAAATAAGAAATTACAAATACTTGATATTCAGCTTCGCTCAATGGAAAGGTAAATTACAATGCAACACGCTACTCTACAATCACTCGCAGAAGTTTACTTACTGCCGGGGTTATCTCCAATCCCGCTGCTTTTTCCATTCCAGTACCACAGCAGCAGGGTTGCATCACGTGACCCTGAGAGAATGTAGCAATTTCCCCCAATGTAGGACTCAGAACGAGTGAGGCAAGTGACGACATCCCAGTGACCAAACACCACTTGGATCAATTTTCCTGAAACATAAAACAGTTTTCTTTAAAACTGCTATTAAAAACAACACAATTCTAGTGAAAAGGCAACTTGGAAGATCATGATGCTATATTAACTCAGACCCTGATAATTCAGCTATCACGTTTGATCTAATCCAACACTAAATCTTTTCTATAAATATTAACATTTTCTGAAAGGCACATGTTAAAACTATTTCAATTCATAATATTTGAGGACTTCTAAGGGGCTACTATAATTTATAAAAGAATCCTGTTTGCTAGGTAAACAGGCACAAGAGAACCCTGTCTCGCGTTATTTTGTGTGATTTTAAAAAAAAAAAATTAAAAAAAAACAACATAGCTGCCTTTCTATAAAAGCACCCTGCAACTTGAATTTCTCTAATAACAGCCTATTTGTAATTAGTGAAGATTTCATGTATTTCTCCTTTTTAAAAATCAATTTGGAGAGAACTTCTGCATGTCCAAGCCAGGATGACGTGGACCAATTTTTGATGAAAAAACTAATTTACTGTGATTTCAATTTGAGCCAAGGCATTCTTTCATGCTTTTAATCATCTGAATCATGAAAATTGCTTTGGGATGATGACAAAAATCAAGATTACAGGGCTTTAATGGTAGCGACCAGCAACACAGAGAGGCCAGTCATCCTCCTGCACTTCCTGGGCCTCTAGCATGGAAGAGCCGTCTCCGCACAGGGATCAGAAAAGGCCACTGACTGTGGCTCTCACACACACAAGTTTACCGTGACAATCCCGTGTCTGCAGCCGCCCCCCATGCTAGTTCTTCTAGCTAACATTTCCTGCCAGCTACACAATCACTGATGAATGTCGTGGGATGTTTACCCTTAATATTCAACGTGACTCTTTTTAAAATAAGGGTTTCACTGGAGCCTTAAGACTATAATTCCTGTGTTGTTCAAGAAAAACACTACTAAGTTGAAAAAGCACTAGTAATATACTTAGAAAGCTTGTGAGTATCGCCTGGAATGCAGATGAGCTATTTAAGAGCTTAAGGTCTTATTTAAGTATTGGCATCTAAGTTAACAAATATAATTAGGCAGGTATTTACATTAAATTAAAAAATTGTTGATTCTAATAAAACCAGTGGCTTATGATAACAGCTGCAAATTTAGAAATACAATGCTGATGCATCCCTTATCTGCCCCAGGTAAAAAGTCAAAATACATGGTTTTGCTCTTGAGGGGTAGTCTTGCACATAGCTCACTGCTAGTAACTTTAAAATCAGATTCGTTCACATCTCAAAAGGCAAATTATTAAAATCTCCTTTTTTCCTGTGACCTAAAGGAGAAATAGACTTCAGTGAAGGCAGGCGCTTTAAATGCTAAATGTTCAAAGTGATCATTCCAGAATGTCTTCCACCTTTTAAATGGATGCCCATACAGTTCACCTACAAAGTCAGGTTACATCAATAGGTAGTATTTTAAGACAACTCAAGATTTTCTAGAATAAGTTTAAAGAGTAAATTAAACATGAAAACTACAATAATTTCCACCATTTCCAGGTGAAGAGTGGTAGAAGAAAAGGGCTGTAGTTAGGTTGTAAGTAAGTTCTGTGAGAACCTACAGAAATTAGCTGAATTACACAACAATAATTAGAAAACTGGGGGCCAGGGAGATGGCTCAGTAGAATAAGCGCTTCCCTGGCAAGCACAAGGACTTGAGTTCAATCTCTGGTTCTGCAAATAAAAAAATAAATAAATTTTAAAAAATGATGATAATAATTAGAAAACTGAAAGTCCCATCCATGTGTCCTGCCTGCTGCAAGAAACAGGAAATGCCATGCTGCAGCTATGCTTCAGTCAGAGAGCGCACACAGCACTTCTGCCTTAGCCTCACCTAAATGCCCAGAGGGTGCAAACTGTTGGTGTGATATAAACAAGTTTTTCAGTAACAAGCTCTCATTCGCTTGCTTCCGGCTTGAACCCCAGTAGCTGAGGGCTGCAGGCAAGGAGGAAGGGACTCAATCTGAGCTAAGTGGCTCGAGGGAAACCCAGGCACGCCCGGGGCAACGGTGTTGCGAAGAACACCCTCTCAAGGCCACTTACTTCACTCTCAGCAAAGTGGAATGTTTTAGTTGGAAAAGGAGGACATGTAAATATAGAGGTCAAGATCTCACATTAATTCTCTTTAATTGAGTCACTGCCCAGTTGCTTCAGGCTCAGCATGAGGAAAATGTATACTCAGTCATGATTGTGTTTAACTTAAATTTTGTTTTAATTTTTAAGTAAAAGTATCAGAATTATTTTCTCATCCAACAAATGTTTACTGAACACCTACTAAACACCAAGTGTCATATTCTTTTACACAGACACAGTAGTGAACAGACATGGCCCCTGCCTTTAAAGGATTTACTGTCTGTCTGACAAGGAAGAAAGACAGGACAAATAACAAACAGATTTACTAGTTGTGATAAGTATATACAAGAAAAGGCCAAGGAAGGGCTTGTGAAATAACAAGGTAGAACAACCTTAGACTGGGTGTTGGAATATTTAAATGAGGGAGCAACATTTGAATAGTTACAGGAAACAGGGAAGGAGCCTCATACTGTCATATAATTGTACCTGGGCTCGACCCTGGAAAACATTTTTTAAAGTTTACTTTTTCCTGTTCTGGAGCCCTTCTCGGGCATCTTGCTATTGCTGTGAAGTTGAGGTTCACTCCTCCTAAATAAATCACGGCATATAAATACTTGCTGCTCTTTTTGGTAAATTATTTTCTGATAATCTCATAAGTGTTCCTCAACCTTTATTTTTTCTTTCCTTTAATACTAGTCTACCTCTCCACACACTAATATCAAATATTACCACAAGCACTAGAATATCCCCTTTTTGACAGAACAAATTTTCTAGTTAATGTTTTATTTGACAGCTGTGCTACAAATAAAAAAATTCCAGCTCAGGACTCTGCACAACTGAATCTAAAATGTGGCCTGAAAATAATTCCAGCTGCCGAGGGAAGGTTTATTGTTGCCTCTGCTGTTCTGGTTGTGCCCCGAAAACATGATTTATGTTTAAAGAATTTCCTGTTACAACACACATTTCTCCTGACCACCCCCCAAATCTAATAAGAGAAGGATTTTTTTTTGGCTTGTGTGCTAAAATATAATTGAATTCAACACGTGATAGCTTTGCTATTACAGGTTACTAATCATACAATTTTCCCTTTATTCTAATCTTAGGAAAATATACTGAAAATTCTTGTTGTTGTAAAATTTCAAACAAAGTTATTTTAAATAACCTCAGCATCCAAATTTGTATATAGGACATTAAGAAAGACACTAAGACTATCACGGTTTTTTATTTACAAGTTTTCTGGAAAGTATAAATGTTTTTATTCTACAAATTAAGTTGGTTTCATGGAAATGAATTTTAAAATAAAGGTTTTTCTTATGAAGATGTTGTATATACACAAAGTCAGATGTTTAAAAACAGTATTTGGCGCTGTTGGTATAGCTCACTGGTCTAAGCACCTGCCTAGGTAAGCGCAAGGACCCGGGTTTGGTACCAATCCCGTGTGTCGTGCTGGCCTGGCCCTGGATGCGCTGAGCTGGCCACCAAGACTAGGCGTGGTGCTGCACGCCTGTAATCCCAGAGCTGGGCAGGCTGAAAACAGGAGGATCATGCACTGCATAGTGAGATCCTGTACCAAACACACAAAACTGAAAAACCAAACAACCGCTATTAGAGATGGTGCCTCACTAAAAGCCTGACATACCATGGCAGAGCTCGCTTCGGCAGCACATGCACGAATGTAACATGGCACACCTACTAGGAACTCAGTGTTACAAACCGTAGTGTTTTCTACAGTAACAAATGGTTGAATGGTGACATGTGTATGAGACATGGTACTGTATCGTGGTAAAGAAGCTGCATTTGAAGGAGAAAGGCCCAGGTCTGTTAACATTACCTGTGCAAATTTCAGCATCTCCTTAACCTCTCTAAATCTCAGTGTCATCAGCTGGAAAGAGAAGATAAGGACTCCTGGTCTCTCACAGGATGAGAGGCTGAAGCAATTATAATGTGGACAGAAAGAACTCTGTAAATTCTAAAAAATTCTCAATCTAGGTATTACTGTGGTCATTAGTATTATACAAATGTAAGGCTAGTTTTAGTTTATAAACATTAATACTGAACACCCTTTAAAAATAAACAACGTCCAGCCGACCAGATAGCTCAGTGGATTAAAGTACCTGCTTAGGCAGATGCAGGGACTGGGGTTCAATCCCTTGTGTGCCATGTCCCCCAGCCCCCGACAGCATG
>NDGN011443947.1:0-31113 GCA_002564285.1 Tympanoctomys barrerae
TACAATGAGCTGGCACTTTGTCATGAAGACAGGAAAAGGCCCATTTTCTTTTTCAAATCCCATTAACACCGCAAGCACAAAATCAGCCTGCAGTCACTGCCACTCCAGAGAGGGGTTCAGAGCACGTGGTCACCCTTGAGTGAGGAGAATGGCACAGAAACAAATAAGCTGAGTGTGTGAGGAGAGGGGGAGTGCGACAATCAGCTCTGGAGCCCTTTCACACACAGGCCTTGGGGACCCGGAGTTGTGCCATCAAGACAATTCCCTAACTGTGGTATGACCTGCCTGGGACAGAAAAGCAATTATCAGAAGCCCCTCGTAGGAGTGCCCTGCTGGCTGCCATCCCCTGCGTGTCCCAAGACCCACTTGGAGCCTTAGCAGGGCCATGAGGGAGCTGCCCGAGAGTTTCTGACTCCTCCCTCATGCCCTGCTCTGGCTCAGCTCCTCCCCGAAAGGCCAGACTCCTGGCTTCAGCCTTGCTATGACCAATGCCACATGGCGGCGGGGACATGGTGCTAGGCTCAAAAGGACCCACAGCTTCTGCGTGGTCTCTTGAGACGGTGCCGCCACAGCCTCACAAGCTGGGGCATCCTGCTGGATCAGCTGTGACATCGTCCAGGCTTTGTTACTCCTGTCAGCCTGCCACCAGCCATGACTCCTGGCTGAGTCTGCAGGGCTGAGCGCTGAGGATTCCACGTGGGAACTTCACAGTGTCACTGGTGAGGTCAGTGGCTGCCGCCTGAAGATGCGGAGCTGTGGAGGGTATTTGTCACACAGCCATAGCTGACGGACTGCCTGACTGCGAGATCAAACTGCCCTCAAGAACTTCCTTCTAGGTATGAAGCTCTGGCCAGCAGGACCGTTCAGCACTGGAGAGGGCAAAGAGCTGTCATGACAGACACTTGGTCACCCAAATCTGCAGACGGATTTGATTTGTCACTTACTTGAGGAGACACAAACATAGTTCCTTAGTCCTTCACACTGCCCAGCATGTGTTCTTCCAGATACAGGCCCCATGTCTGTGGGGTTTGGTTTTGTGGCCTTCCCCTGCTGCCCAGAAATGAGAACCCCCAACACACCTTCGGGGCCTTTCTATGGCCAGAGTGACAGCAAAGCCTGGGCCCTGGTGCAAGTGGGAGGGATGTTTCCAAGTGGCTGTGACAGCACATTTGGCCTCTTTGTGGGATAGCTCCCCCATTGCAGAAACTGAGATGGTCAAGTGAAGTTACAGAGGGTGAATGCAGCCTGCCGCAAAGCCAGCGCCTGCCTCACCTGAACTCCAGGACCCTCGCGTACCTGTCTGCCTCCTCCCATCCCCTCTGCCGCACCTTCTAGGCAGTCCAAAATAGGTGTCTCTTCTTTCCTGCTGTAATCTAAAGCCACATGCACTAAAGTGGCTCTTTTTCCTGAGAAGGGAAAGAAATTGCCCTCCATTTAATTCTGTCTTGTTCTTGACTGATTTTTCAGACTCAATGGCCCTCTTGTGAAGAAAGTAAAGATTTTCCTCTGCTGATTTATGAAGAGAACTGAAGGCCCTGTGAGCAGCAGAGGGATTATCACAGAAACAGAGGGCTCCATCCCCAAACCAGTCGGCACACTGAAGCCCCACAGGACACGAGGCCATAAGCAGAAGTCACAGCCTGGTGTTCTGTCACCTGGCAGAGTGTTCCCCTCCAGCTCCCTGAGAGGCAGTGCTGAAGGCACCAACCCCTTCCTGGTGCAGCTGGGCCATTGATGCCACTGTCTCAGTGCCCTGCAGAGTATGTGTAGGCCCTGCACATGGTGGCCCTGGCCGAGTGTCCTTAGGTCAGCATGGCCCTTTGTCCCACGGCCTTCAAATCCCACTGGCTCGGTCCCGAAGACCTTGAGTTCCCAACATAGCAGGCCGGTTCCTACACACCCAGCTGGATGCGATCAGCTCCTGACATCACTCAGCTGAGTTCTGGCTTTGTGTTTGGATGGCTGTGCACAAGTGTCACCTCTGGCTGCCACTATCCTCACTTAAAATGGTGACAATGGTGAGGTCAGCATACAGCCTTGGGGGCTGGGCTTCCTTCTGTCCTCAGTTAAGCAACAGGCAATGACTGAATCAAAGTCACATGACCATAAGGTAGCTCAGAGGGCCAGGGTCTAGGGGGCAGGCAGGTCCCTGACACTCTTGGACATGTGTGCCTCTGACTAGGCACTAGAGGGTGGCCCTGGGCTGAGCCCTGTCTCCTGGGCCTCAAAGTGGCCTCCAGGGGTTTGGCTTGTAGTCTCCCTAGCTGTGACCTTGCTATTTCTGTCATCCACCCCTTCCTGTCACTTAAGAGCAGGGTCCTGTGGGTGCCACACTCAGAAAGGAGGCCCAGTCTAGGTGACCCAGGTCCTAATCTACTTGGCTTCCTAGAATTTTTCCTGCTAGCGTTGCCCTGTGTTAACCTAGCCCATAGCTGCCACCGAGTCCTGGGGCCACTGGCCTCTACCACTATTCCCACTCTGCTCACTGGGAATTCCTGCAATCCCTGGGGAGAAGGAGGTACTTAGACTATATGAGGTAATCTCTTCCTTTTAAGGAAGCAGTCCTGTTGTCATTGCTACAGCCCTAAAAGGCAATGCAAGGAACACAAACACTTAGTCACAGGGTTGCAGGGTCAAAGAGTCACTCCTCAGTTTCGCAGAGGAGTGGTTTTTGCCCACCCAAAGGATTAAATCTGCGCATGCTTAAGGCCTTAAGGAAAAGCATGCAGTACTTACAAGTGATCAGGCAATCTTCTCATACACTTTACATCATCTTTGCATGACATACAGCACCTGGTGCAATGTAAATGCCACTTCAACAGCTCTTATGTCGTACTGTTTGGGGAACAGCGATGAGGAACAATGCCCGGGGGCTGGCGGTGCTCCTCAGTGGTGAGCACTTGCTCAGCATAAATGAGGCCCTGGGTTCCATCCCCAGCAAAGAAAAGGAAGAAAAGAAAAGGGGTAAGGGAGGAAGGAAGTCTACAGTGCTTGGTTCAGATGCCATCTTTCTCTAATGTCTTCAGCCTTCAGCTGCATAGATCTAGGCCCAAACACTGAGGGCTACAAACTGCAGATACAAGTGTGCTCCACACAGGCACACAGTGTCCCAGGTGTCTGCTCCCCACACTGGAGAACCTGAGTCCCCAGACTTGTTGCAGCCGGGAGAGGCTGCAGCTGCCTGGGTACCTGGAGCCTCGATCTTCAGGGACAGTTCTTGGTCACCTCGCCACAGCTGGGTCGGCGGGCAGCATGGCCAACTTTCATTTTACCAGGACAGAAACAGAAGGGTTTAATTGGACAGCCCAAGACTTCTTTGAGGACATACTTCTGCCTGGTCACAGGCCCCAAAGCAAGGCGAATTCAACACACCACAAATGAAAGGAGACACAGAAGGTGGCCTTCCTCCCTGAGCTAATAGAAGACTTGTCTCAAGATGATCCACATCCAGTCGCCTCAGTCAAGTCGTGTGAGAGGTGTGGCAGTTCCAGCTACCAAAACAACCCCAGTTACAGTGCGGTGCTCCTAGAAAACTAACAAGGAACAGGACGCCCTGGAAATTCATTTGTAAAATTTCTACCTCTGCCGACATAGCCCTTCCCATCTTATCCTGTTACAGAACCCCCAGCCCTCACCCTGACCGCTGATTTCCCTTTTGGGAGCTTGCTGCAGTCCTAGGCCAGCAGGACAGGGAGGCCGGGTGCCATGAGCAGGAGGCATCATGGCTCTGCCGAGGCCCAGATGGTGTTGCTTCACACCAGGTGTCTCCCTGTGCCCCAGCCTACCCACAACCTCTGGCCTGGGGCCTACTGACAGGGCTTGGGGGTGGTGCCACATGAGCTGTGGTTCTGAGTGTGTGTGGTCATGCCTAACCCAGGATCTTTAGTGGCTACAATCTCTAGCTATGTAGCACCTCATTTTTAAAATTTTAGCTGGGTGGGGAGGCACCTGTCATCCCAGCTATGCAGAGGGTAGGCAGGAGAGTTTCAAACTGGAGACCAGAGTGGGCAATTTATCAAAATGAAAAGTTTTTTTTTTTTTTTTCCCCAGAGATCTTGGGTGTTCCTAGACCTTGATGCAGGGACACACTGGTGTAGACTGTCACCAGCCGTCCTCGAGGACACGGGGCTATTTTTCAGCTCACAAAACCTTGTCCACAAGGAGATGCCCAGTCTACCGCTCAGCCTCAGAGAGAACAGGGCAAGACAAACCTGAATTCAAACAATTTCACTCTTCCTTTGCCACCATGACCCAGGAAAGGAGGGCTGGGGATTAGAGCCACATGCACAAGAGCTCCCTGAGGGGAGCGCGGTGACTGCTCGCAGCTCCATCCCTGGCGACCCAGGCCCCCCACACCCCCAGAGACATAGGTAGAGGCCCATCCCAGGGGACTGAATGACAGGCACCCGAGGAGACAGAAGCTGCTTCTGAGTGCAGCTGGGACGTGGGCTTGGACAGGGTACGAACTGTCACAGGATGTCACAGTGGGAGGAGCCGCTGTGAGCCCCAGCAAGTGCCTCCTTCTCACAGACCAGAGTTACCCGACCCACAGCCTCGGTTCACCTTGCCGTCGCCCACATTGTCTGGTAGCCCACGGGCTCCTCTTGTCACACATGCTCTTTTCCCTTCTAAGTCTACACACGAGACGCTCAGTGGAAAGCAGAGTCACTTCCCGTCCACAGAGAGTGACCGGCAGACACTGCTCCTTGCCCGCCTGCTACCGCCTTCCCCTTCTCAGCAGCTCACACCTGATTATATTCAGTTCAGCACTGGGCCCAGGTGAGGCGCTCTGTCTCTAGTCTCCCTGACATGCGAGTGTGGCCTTGAGACTAAGGTCTAGGCCTAGAACTAGGAAAGAGGGGATGCAACAGATAAAAATTCTGGAAAAGCTTCTTACATGGAAGATGAACTTCCATTCTGGAATCTGGGGTAAAATGGAATGTGATGGTAAGAACTCCGGCAGCCTTCTTGAGCCCAGAGGAAAAGCTGAAGCTGGATCCTCTAAGAGTAATAGAGCAGACACCAGAAGGTTAGTTTCTTGATAACACAGTTCAGGGCTGGGGCTACAGCTCAGCAGCACAGCGCCGGCCTGGCAAGCATGAGGCCCTGAGTTTGATTCCTGGTATCCACAAAAACAAAAAGGGAAGTGTTCCTTTCTCCAAGATAACACAGTGCAGCCATCACCTCAGGTTACATTATTACTTTGTATTTTAACACGTGGGGCCTGTCCTCAGCCTGGCCAATTACTACGATGCTACAGTACAACTTTCACGTACAGATAGATCAACTAGCCCAGCACCCACACCTGTGCTCCAGGCCAGTGCTCCTGGTTTCCCTTGCCCTGATGGCTTCAGAGCCAGCAGCAGGTACTCTCTTGCCTCAAGCCTACTGGAGCTACTCAGGGCAGTGGATCCTGAATCATAATCCATGTTTTCCATGGAAACCACAGTAAAGCCCTCCGAGTTGCCCTTCATTGCCAGCTCCCGGCCCGACCTGGCTTCCCTACACACCCTGTGTAAATGCTATCCCCCCTCCTGGGAGCTGTCACAAGCTTCACCATGGCAGTACCATCTGGCCTGTCGGCCTCATCACACCAGAATAAAAACCCAACCTAGGCAATCTCCAGACTCCTTTTTCTTGAAAGAGAAATCAACTTTCTTCATATGCAACCTGTGATTAACAACTGGTCTCTATTCCTAGGAACGAAACAATTTCCAACTGATGTAGAAATCATAGACAGAATACATTGAGGCACAAAATAGTGATGCATGCCTTAGTCATTTTGCACAATGTTGAAATAAACCCCCCAACACTCACAACTAGAGGAGGAAGCTTTATTGTGGTTCATGCTTCTGTCTGTAGTTGGCTGGCTCCAAGCCTGATGGAAGGGCCTGATGGAGGAGAGCTCCTCACAGCATGGTGGGTAGGAAGCAGAGAGTGAAGGGTGGGACCGGGAAGGAGGGAAACCCTTCTGGGTCATGGGCCCATTAACATAGCTCTGTGTCCTATCAGCAAGTCAGCTATACGCTTCATAACCCAGTCACATTTGGGGATAGCTGAAATCTAAGCCATCACCATAACCCCAGCACCACCTCAAATACTTATGGACACCATCCTTGAGGATGGAGGCCTGATCTGGAGTGGGGCGGGCCTGCGTCTTTTCTAGGGTGACTTCTCCATCCATGGCCTGGTTCCCCAGAAATAATGTACATCCTCATCCTGCAGCTGGGTGTGGCTGCTGACCCACTTTGCCTAGAGGATGTGGGCAGAAACGATGCTGAGTGAATGAGGTGCCGGAAGCATCTACTCCAGACAGAACATGACCAGAGCAGCCACTGGCCAAGGAAGATGAGAGACTTGTGGCCCAATCTGAGGTTTGGAGCCACATCCAACCCAGTCCAGCCCAGCTGAAGGCAGATGACCTACAGGTGCATGAGAAAGATGTAGCTGTTGCTTTAGGCTAATGAGTTGGTGCGAGTGTGTGCGGATTTGTTATACAGCATTACTGTGGTCATTGCTGACTGAGTCAGGAAAGCAGAAATCTCAAATACTAATTGGTTTCTAGTTATTTGATTACATAGATTTGGTCTTTAGTTGTTTATTAGAAACAGTACCAAGGGCTACACAGATGCTGTTTGACTTTCAGTGAGATGATGTTCTGATGGCCCATCACAGGCTGAAAGCATCTGAAGTAGAAATGCACTGACTGAGCCTCAGCCCAGGGCTCCAGGCAGCGCGCCACGGCAGCCTTCCCTGTGAGCTGCTGCTGTCCCTGATGCTGCCGTCCAGAATCTCGAGAGAAGAAGGACTGTGCTGCCAGGCACAGAGGTGCACATTTGTAATCCTAGCTACTCGGGAAGCTGAGGCAAGAGGATTGCTATTTTGAGGCTGGCCTGGGTAATGCAGTGAGAATCTGAATGCGAATTTAAAAATAAAAAAAAATTTGTTAAAGGGCTGGGGATGTGGCTCAGTGGTGGAGTGCTTGTGTAACACGTGTCAGGGCCTGAGTTCCACCCACAGCACCACTGAGAGAGAGAGAAAAAGGAAGAGGGAGGATACTGAGCATGGGCCTGGAGAAAGATCACAATTGAAACTCAAAGTATGATTTCTACTGGCTTCACAGCACCTTCAGATTGCTGAAAGATCGAATAATTATAGATGGAACCATCTCAAGTTGTTCACATCTAACACACAACACACAGGACACAAAGCAACAAGGTTTCTGTCTCCAAGGAGCCTGTATCTCCCCTTCCAATACCCAAGAGATCAGCTCAGTATCTGTGGTAAACTTCAACCTCAGCTGTGTCAGAGATGAGTGGGTGACACAGGGATAAATAGAAAGCCCCAAGTCTGGGGACAGCTCAGCACACTGCAAAAGCTGGGGTCCTTACTCCCAGGAGATGTCTAGGGAGATTTTGATCCTAGTGCAGTGTCACCTGGACTCATCTGTGCTTGTCACATGTCATGGACACCTTGAAAACAGCCAACACAAGAGCAAGGAAGGAGCAGACGTGCTCACACCTGCTGCTCACCCGCTGTTCACATCAGTGCATGTTGTGCCAGCCAATCAGGGTGACAGTGGACTGAAGCCTCTTGTTCTTGTTTTCCAGATGAGTGGCCCTGTGTGGCCAGGCTCCTTGTCACTCCTTTCATCTCTGCCCTTTTCCCCCTCTCATACCAGCTGCCATCTCCTGAACCTCCTAGCCCAGGACCTTTGCAAGTGCTGTCCCCAGCCCCATGCCTGCCTGGCTTGTCTTTAGCTCTGAGGTCTCCCTCCCCATGCCCATCCTGCCTGCTTGTTCTCTGTGACACAGTTTTCTCTCTTTCTCTTACTCTTTCAAAGGCCTGTGAGAAGTCAGGTGTATTTTATGGGAAAAACAGTGGATTTCTGTCAAGGGCAGGCACCAGTGGGGTGGGGTGGGGAAAAAACATTCTTGAAGGTATAGAAAGACTGAGCAGTGGGTGGTAGCTGCCTCCCAGCAAGTGAGAACAACTCTAGGCTCCTGTCTCCTCCTTCCTGGTAGAGTACCCGCGGGTCCTGGCTGGTGGGCCTGTTCTCACATTTCTTGAGCTGGTTCTGCTAGGATGTCATTCCAAGGACAGAAGGACAGGGTTCAGGTCACACACAGCACCACCTCCTATACATGCTTTTCGTCTCCTCCCCTTCCTACCTTTCCCCTTCCTTCTCTTCCCCTCCCCTTCCCCTTTCCTTTTTCCCCCAAACTACTGAGGACTGAACCAAGGTCTGCACTCTGAGGTACATCCTTTGTTCTTTTACATTTTTTATTTTGGAGTCTTGCTAAGTTGCCAAGATGTCCAGACTGAATTTGAATGTTTTGATCCTCTGTCCTCGGCCTCCCAGAGTGCTGGGATGACAGGTGTCTGCCTCCACACAAACTCCTACACATACTTCGACCTTGGGAACCCCATGACCTCTGGGGTGCTTGGTTCAGGGGTCTGTGGGAGAAAGGAGTGCTTGGCCTGGAGCCCCTACCTATCCCCCAAAGAGCCCAACCCCTCTTGTCCTCAACTCACAGCTTTGGAATCCATCCCAGGGGCCTGCAGAGAAAGCACTGCTGTGAACGGCTCTTTTCCTTATTTGGTGAGAAAGTCTCCACTGAATCCATACTCCAGGCCGAGCGACATGTGCAAACTGAAAGTGTCTGCCCAGTAAGTGAGGAAAGAGTTGGGGTGAGCTGTACAGCCCCAAGATGCTGGGCGCTGAGACGGGCTGCGAACTTCATGTGGAAAGGAGGCTGCAGCGGCCCAGGGCATGGTCACTCATGGGGTGAACCCAGTGGAAGCACCAGGCCCACTGCACAGATAGGGAAACTGAGGCTTGGCGGGCCACCCAGGCAAAGGCCAGGCTACCAAAGGCCTTGTGGCTTTGGCAGGTTGTCTCTATGACAGGATGCTGCCCACCTGCTGTACTGCCTGGGAAACTCACAAGCCAGTTATGGAAAAAAATGACTGGCACAGACAGGATAAGCTTTCCCTCAAGGGAAAGAGTAATGTTTTCTTTTCCTTTCACCAGGGCCCATGCTCTAGTCCAAGTTCACACCCACACAAACACAATCCATGATGTTGAACTTGGCACAGTTGGAGAACCCTCGGCTGAAGCTGACGCTGCCTGGCTGGCAGTGCTTGCTGAGCCGCTATTATGTGCCTGGTGGTTGGGCTGATGCACCCTCAGCACACTATCATCTGGGGTGGAGGAAGCTGCTGTGAGACCCTGGGTCTAAAGGACAGGCTTGGCAGATGACCCCAGCTACCTCTTGTCCTCACTGCATGAACACTTGTCTCCAGTGCTACCCCTAGACCACTGCACCACAGACTCCTAACAGTCTTGGGCAGAAAGGAAGGGCAGGGCTGCAGAACAGAGGCACAGGTCCCCACTGTCCCTTGTGATGTTGAAGGTTTTGTGGTAAGAAGAAAACAGACATCACTCTGGGTCTTTGGAAGAAGCAGCTTCTGAAGTGTGTTTAAATGACTCACTTGTTGAAAGAAGAAAATAGTACACAGGATCCTGAACTTAAAAGATAGATGAAATGATTCTGGTGAAGGGGACTCTACCCAAGGATGCGGCTTCCTATGGTTCAGAACTTTACTGGGCCTAACTGCAGAGGTGGGCACAGGGAGCTGGGCCACAGACTTGGGGTACAGAAGAGTGGGAAAGGCCTGGCACCAGGCGTTCTGCCGTGGGATAGCAGGGAATCTGGGGCGTGCACAGCTCCCCTCCTCTGTCAGGGTAACTGCCTACCTCAAAGCTGCCCTGACAATCCGACCTGACAAGGTGTGCAAATGCTTTGCTTAGATGACCAAGGTCAGACATTAATGAGCCCTAGTTCAATACAACATCCTGTGAGAAATCTTATTTAAAAACCAAAGTTTTGGGCCAGCCAGATAACTTAGCAGATTAAAGTGCCTGCTTAGGCAGATGCAGGGGCTGGGTGTTCGATCCCCAGCCTGCTGTAGCAGCTCTGCCCCCAGGGCAGCAGCGATTGAGACTGGGCATGGGAGTGCACACCTGTAATCCCAGAACTTGGGAGGCTGAACACAGGAGGATCACTAGAGTCCGATCTATGTAGTGAGACCCTGTAGATCCTGGACTAAATACAAAACAAAATAACCAAAGTTTTGCTTTGGCTCTGGCAGATCTTGAACTCCTGACTCCAGAAATCCTCCTGCCTCAGCTTCTCCAGCAGCTGAGGCTACAGGCACACAGCTTTACAGGGCGAGACACCTAAATACCCATGAGGTAAGCTGTGTTACATCCACTCATCACATTTAGAAATCATACTAGGCATCCTGGGGTCTTCAAAGATGGAGTGTGTGGACTCAGACTCCGGTTTTTCTAGGAGCAGCAAGCACTCAGCCTGTTGCAGACAGTATTCAGGGGTGCTTACTGTGAGTCAGTCTACCTGGCTTAGCTCACTGAATGCCTTTTTAACCCCCTATTGACTGACCTTGTAGGTTAAGGAGAGACTTTGAGTCTTTCTCACCGCAGATGAGAACACTGAGGTTCAGAAAGGTTGGTAACTGGACGAGGGTCACACAGCAAGTAAGTGGCTGAACTGGCCCCAATCTGGATCTTTCCAGGCCTATATGTTTCCTCCACACCCAAGGTAGCCTGAACACACACACCTCACAGGCAGGCCCATCTTTTCTCAGGTTCTGAACCACAGGAAGCAGCATCCTTGGGCAGAGTCCCCTTCACCAGAATCATTTCATCTTTCTTTTAAGTTAAGGATCCTGTGTCCTATTTTCTTCCTTTAACAAGTGAGTCATTTAAATACACTTCAGAAGCGGCTTCTTTCAAAGATCAAAGTGATGTCTGTTTTCTTCTCACCACAAAACCTTCAACATTTGCATTACAGGCTGGTTGTGCCTGGGGCAGATCCTTCTGGTGGGAGGACCAGGTAGCAGAGGGCAGGGTGGCGGGTTCTCAGGAGCACCCACGCGACCTCCAAAGCCCCACATGGCTTGGTGACTCAGAACCTGCCTGCACCTGCCTGCTGTCCACCGGGGCCTGCGGGCCCTGAGCAGATTCCCGGGCTCATAAGCAACCTTCTGTGCCAGCCGCAGGGGGAGTGCCTGCGACGATCACATTGGCATCGGGTGAGAGGGCTTTTGGTTTCTTGGGGGGCACCGCAGAGGAGCCTTGGGTGCTGATAAAGCTCAGCGGCAGTGCAGCCTGCGAGGCTGCCCCACGTGGGAGGCACAGGCAGCTCCCCCACTTAAAAGATTTCCGTTTTTAGAAAAGACGAAACTATCAACTTGATCTGCAGGAACTGAGAAAAAAATATCTCTCAGGTATTGTCAAATGTTCAGCAAAGAGACAGAGCGTCTATGTGCATGTGGCGCAGGGAAGCCTGGGCCCTTCCTGAGCACCTACGATGTGCCTACCAGGTCTTCAGCCAGCAGCCACCCTGTGGACTGCATCCTCTAAGAATCATGGTGATGGGTGTGGAGGGTGCGGCTGAGAGAGATGAGTGACCTGCCCAATGTCACCAGTGTCATGTTTTCCCAATTACTCCCCCCCCAAGGTGGAACCTGGCCTTGGTCCTCCCCCCTTCTTTCTTTCCTTCCTTTTATTGGAAGTAAAGATTGAACCCAGGGATTCCCACATGCTAGGCAAGTGCTCTACCATTTGGACTACCATCCATCCCACTTTATTTTTTATTTTGAGATAGGGTCTTGCATCTGTGACCCTCCTGCCTCAGCCTATCCAATAGTTGGATCACAGACACATGCCACCCCCTCACCTGCCCACCCCGGCTTGACCTTCCTTTGAAGCAGGTCTGTCTCCTCCGCTGCGCTGGGGCTCTCAGTTTACATAACTTCCAAATCTTCACCCTCAGCACACTGTTGCTTCCCACATGCTAGCTGTCTGGTCTGCTTACTGCAATGCTGGGTATGTTTTTCCATTCTAACCGCTGATACACTGCACCCTACTTAAGGCAAAGCCTATGCCAAAGCCACCTAGGGTTCTGCTGGCCCCCTTCTTGAAATCTGCCAAATTCCGCCTCTTCTTGTTCTGTCTGCTTTCTGAGGGTCCTTTCCCCTGTCTGTCTAGGTCTTTGTCTGGCAGGAACGGAAGTGCTTTATGAAGAGTGCTATAAGCTGGTGCCCTCAAAAAGAGCCTTGAAGCCAGGCATGGTGGTGCACACCTGTAATCCCAGCACTCAGGAGGCAGAGGCAGGAGGTCTCCCTTGAGTTTGAGGTCAGCCTTCACTACACAGTGAGTTTAAAACCAGCATGAACTACATAGTAAGACCCTGTCTCAAAACAAAACAAAACAGCCCTGTAGAACTTTGGAGAGTGTGGCTTTGTTGGATTCTAGGATCCTGGCAGTCAATGTTGCCACGAATCATGCAGCTCCGTGTGACATCAGTCTTTGTGACAAAGGGTTTTATAATGAGTTGTTTTCTTTCAGATCTGAAGTCTCAGTTTAGTTCCTAAAGAAACCTCATATGGGAAATGCTGCAGCTTCAAGGCCTCTGCTCCTGAGGCTACCGGCCCTGCTCCCAGCGGCTCCCGTTGTCCCCATCACCACCACAGCCGCTGGCAGTGGCTCCCGGGCACCTAATCCCATAGCCCCTGCACCACTGCACCCACCTTAGGGGGGCCATGACGGTCTGTGAGACTGGGGAGCTCTCCCCAGCACACATACATAACAGCGGCCAGGCCAGGCTTACAAAGACCACCCAGGGCAACCATAAAATCCCATTTTTTTGGGTGGTTGATGACAAAGATAAAAAAAAAAATGAGAAACACATTTGACATTGGACATGAGACTGCAGGGCCGTAAAAGGCAGATTCCCATCATCTTCCTCTTCCTCTTCCACTGCGGAAAGCACACAGGAGAGAGTAAATGCTTCTTGAATGAGTGAATGGATGGATTTTTAAAATGCAGTCTTGGGGCTGGGCATCATGGTGCCTCTAACCCTAGCACTCTGGGAAGCCAAGGCAGGAGGGTTACAAATTGGAACCTCGTCTGGTTAAATGAGGGCTGAGGATGTAGCTCATGGGAAGGCTCTTGTAACACACACACACACACACACACACACACACACACCCTGAAGGTGTGATTACTACCAGTGAATAAAGAAGGAAGAGGAAGAGAACAGGGAAGAGGACAGTAAAGCCTCCTGAGGGTGCTGAGGGTGGCATGTCCCCTCCCCTGTAGGTACTGGCCTGCATGAGCTCCTTGTCGCTGGGGCCCACGTTTGACCCCCATGAACTCAGAACCATTAAAGGGCAGCCCACTCTGTTATCACCACCCTCGTGTTTACCACAGCAAGAAAAACTGTCAACACATTTTCCAAATATTTCCAATGAAAATATATTACTTCTAAGGGATGGCAATCTATTTTAGAATGCATCCCTCAAGGGACAGTGACTAAAATCTCTCTCTATGGAAAACACACATACATCATTGTTTTGTTTATTTCTCTGGATTTTCTAAGTATTCTTTTTCTGTCATCTCAACAAGAATCACACCTAACGCTGCCCACAGCCGGTCCCTCCAAACTTCCTCTTCTCTCTTCCCTGGGTGTCACACACACACACACACACACACACACACACACACACAGAGCCATCAGCACTTTCCCTCAAATAATTGCAGATGACTAATTCACTGTTAATCAGTTGGGGACAGTTTTCCTATACCCTATAAACAAGGAGAAGTCCTGGCCTGACAAGCGCATTTGTGCGGGGGTTTGTCTTCTCTGTGATGTTGCCTAGGATGGGCTGGGGCTTCTGGCCCTAGAGTGGGTGCTCTACCTAAACATGCCCTTCGGGGAGCTGGTGCTGTGGGGCAGCAGATTCTTGATGCCTCCTGTGAGGAAGTGCTGGCCGTGGCTTCCTGTTGCCTCTCCTGCCCCTGGAGAGTGTCCAGCCCTCCTGACCTGCTGTCTGCAGTCCAAGTGGCCAGGGCACCATGCAAGTCTGAGGGGCTTCCAGTGAGTCACTGGGAGCAGCTGGGGGACCTGGGAGAGTCCTGAGCCTTTTGCCTGCATGGCCTTCTCTGACTAGAATGGTGCTGTCCACGTGAGCTGTGCTGGGGAAGCACTGGGTTATTTAAAAACCCCGAAGACACCAGAGTCGGGAATGAGGGAGAAAAGGCAGGCACTGGTCTTCAGTGACACTCCTTAGGGACTCCCAGGGCAGCCAAGGTGAGAGGGTGGCTCTCCATGGTCTAGCCCCTGCTCCTGGCAAGCTCCTATTTACCTGACAAGACCCCTCACTCACTCCCCACAAGCCTGAGACACCCGTGTGGCTCTGAGATGCCATGCCACTGTCTCAGCAACAGGCCTGTGGCTCCTCTATTTCTACATGGCATCCACATTACCCACACTCTCCCTTGACAGTGCCCCAGACTGTCGGCCACCAGAGTACTGGATTCCCTGCACAATAAGGAGTCCTGATTTTACCCTGCTTGTGTGGATACTTGGACGCAGATGTCTTACTACTTACATTTAAAACATTTCTGGTCTCCTTTAACTTGGTCTTGATTGGATTCTGGTCTGATCAGAATTCTAATTCTGGTCTGGTATAATCTATTGTCTGATCATCTAGTCATTCACCAAACACTGGTGATGTCTCCAATTCTGCTTAGTTCTGGATGGTGCAAGGGTGATGGGAAGCCCCCAAGGGTAGAGAGAAGAGCTAATGGACAGCGTATTAAGATCCAGTATATGTCAGCCTTGTTAATGAGGTAATAGTTACCACATGGCACATAAGGACTATGGCGAAGTTATGCATTTAGAGAGGAGCTTCTTATTGCCCCTGGGGAAGCCAGGACTTGCGACCTTTAAGTCAGAAGTTACTGGGCCTGGCACTTCTCCAAGGCAACACCCTGCCCAGAGTGAAGGCACAGTTAGAGACCTTTGCCAACACTTATAAAGACGCTCATAAAGACCATCTCTTCCAGTCTTATGAAAAAGCACAGGGATGGATGAGGTGGAAGGCAGTGTGACTCAGCTACACATACAGAAAACACATCGAGTATGAAGGACAGGAAATAACTTAAATAGTAATCCACCTCAAATATCCATCCTCAGCTTCTCTCACAGAGTCATATGTAATTTGGGTCAGCAGTGAGCCAGTGATGCTTCCCTGCTTCCCTTGCAGCTAGCTTCAGTCAGGGGACAAAGTATTGGCACTTCTAGGAAAGTTGGCTGTCCTCATATGGGGAAGCCACCCCTTCCTCTGCATTGTTTTCTGCCTCCTGTCTCTTATGACAGAATTTCCTGCTTCCTGTTCCCTAGAGTAGGACATGAGACTGGAGCTGGTACCTGTGGGTATGAAGATCATGGGCTAATTTTGTTGTTGTTGTTCAATACTGGGAAGGAACCCAGGGCTGCTCTCCCTGTCAGTGATAGCCTAACAATTCTTATTTCATATTTTGAGATAGGTCTTGCTAAGTGGTACAGGCTGGCCTTGAACTCTATTTCCCTGCCTTTGTCTCCTCAGTAGCCAGAATAACAGGCTCAGAATAACAGGCTTATGATTTCACTGTTGGCAAGCTGTTCAAAACCCTGAGGTCACTCTGTAAAAACTCAAAGGTTTTAATCTTTGAATTATGGAATACAAAGCTAAATAGGCCATCCTGGTCTACCCAGTGAGCTCAGGAGTATGGCCAGACTGTCATACCACAGTGCCTAGCTTTCTGTCTCAATGGTGACATGCTAGGGTGTGGTCAGGCATCAAGAACCATGTGATTCAAATTGCTTAGTATAGGGTTTATTGGAAACCAGCGTGTCTGTAGACTAGGTTACAGACACCTATGATTAGACCATCACAGGCAGCCCCATCTAGTCTGTACAGCATTTTCCTCTATTGCTTCATTTCCTCTCAGCACCTCTTGAGCCCAGCAGAGAACCAGACCGGAGGTGGCAGGGCTTGGATGGAGACCCTGGGTCCCAGACTCCCGACTTCAGCTGTGCTGGCCCTGGGCAGAGCCGGGGGGTGACAACCAGTCAGGGAAGCAGCATATCAACTGGACCACACTGAGGCAAGAAAAGGCACACTGTCCAGTTGCCAGATGAGAAAATTAAGGCTTGGGATGGATGAACAAAGCTCAGGTCAGATAGCTGAGACCCCTGGTTGGGTGGGGACATGGGCCCAGGTGTGTCAGAGGCAGAGCCCTGTTTTGTGTCTTGGATGTGGTTACAGTAACACTATAACAAACCACAGTGTGTGTGTGCAGGGGCAATGGCTCACTACAGCAGCTCTGGGCCAGCCTGGCACTGGAGCAGTCACAGGCCTTTGGTGGTGCTTTTAGCTGTATGTGTCTAGACATCAGCACACCCCCAAGTGGCATAGTGAATACCCCACCTTCCATGGGCAGGTGACACAGCAAAAAGCCATTAGGAATGCATGAAACATGCATATGTCCCGTGGTGGTCCATGCCTGGACACTTCAGCAGGACATCATAGAAAGAGCTGGTCTTAGAAGCAGCAGCGTGGAGTTCCAATCCTTCCTCTGCCTGTCACGTTCCCCAGCCAGACAGGAATGAAACAAGCATCACCAAGGCCAGGCCATCTCTCCAGCTGGCCTGGGACCGTGCCCGGCTGCCCACCCACCTGCTTTCTCCTGCTCATGTGCCAAGTCATCCCCATCTGCAGACCATGGAAACCTCCCCCACGCAGCCCCCTGGGCTCATTTCCATTTCCTGAATCAGACGCCTCCTTTAGCACACACCAGAGATTTCCAAAGAGTCACTCGAGGAACCTGAGTCAGATGAACACAGCCACCTTCACCTGTATTGAGGAGGCTGAGGATAGCCTTGTCCCCCACATCTGGGACCATTAAAGTGGGGGAAAGGTTTGCTTCTTTTCTCCCTTTAAGAAAGGGAGCATCTTGAAATTGTTTTTCCAAGTGTCAGATGGAATAAATAAATCACAACATTTACTTAAATCCTCCAGATTTGGCCAAGTGTATCTGATAAGAAGGTGACTGACCGAGACACAAGGCAGAAACTTGCAATCTGAGGCGCACAGTATAGCTGCGCTTTTCTTAACCTCAAGGGAAACAAATGTGATCAGAACAAATGCATTCCTGTCTCAGGTCCTTTGACAGTGTGAAAAATACCCAAGTGAATAATGACACAGTCCCACAGCAAAAGCCTTGGGGATAATCTTAGCACATTATTTCTTGGTCTTGCAAATATTCCTGGGACAGCCCCAAAAGCTCTGAATATCATCACAACTGTAATAGAGAAGAATGTGGTCGATATTCTCAATCACGAAAATACTTGCATATATCTGCGGTAAGAGGCCTCTTGGCAAATCAAATTTGCAGATCTTGATGTACAAAATGGCCCAGCCAGCTTCGCCTCACTCATTAGCTTCTGTTGACTCTCATGCAGCATTCTGTCCTTTTACAGGACTCCCAGGCCTCTGCCACAGCTCTCCTGCTCCTCTTTCTGGCGACATCTTTAATTATCTATTTTCAAATTAGATGTAACAGAAGCTGCACATCAGGATCTGGGCCAGAATGGTAGGATTTTGCACTGAGGTGATACCATGCTCAGCCACAGGGAACTCTAACAGGGACTCTGAGGCTGTGGGGACTGTCTCAAATATGATGGAGAGGCCACAGACCAACTTGGGCAATGAACACTGTTGTGCTGGTTGGTGCGGGCTTTGCTACGTGACAAGGAATGAGCTGGCTCGAGAAGTGTGTGCGCGTACATGAATGCGTGCGTGCAAACTAGCACAGGTCTGGATGTGTGCATATTTTTCACTTCTATATGTATCATGTACAGGCACATGTGTGCATGCATACATGTGCATACATGTAGGCCACTCCTATATGCATGTTCCCATGTAGATGTGCATGTGTGCACTGCACTACATATGAAGGTGTATCTGTGTAGCGTCTAAGTCTGTGCGCATGTCCATGTGCATATCTGGTGTTTTCTTGCAGCCAGCATGGCCTTGTGAGACTTTTACATCCTCCCGCCCAGGGATGCTTTATAAATTCTTGTGGTTGGACGTGGTTTAAATTGAACTTTCCCTGCCTCACCGCACCCATCTGAAATCCACTGGGAGAAGATGAGGCAGCACCCTGTAAAATCCAAGACCAGGTTTGTGGCCCAGGGCAGGTTCTTGTGGAAATTTATCCAACTCTGCATTTCCAAGGTTTCCAATCAGTCTACATTCAGCCTCAGACACCAAAGAAACTGCTGGTCAGACATATTTTCCTGTTTGCACAGCTATGCTTTTTTTCCCCTCCCAGAACAATGTACAGAGCAGAGAGTTATAAAGCTGGATGGAGGTGGCACCAAAGAGAATGGCGCTCTCCAGCCAGTGCCAATCATGCACCATGTACTCACCGTGGTCGTGGGCAAATGCCAGCAGGTCCAGCCCCACCAGCATCTGAGCCAGGTCATCATAGCGGCCACAGTGCTCCCCAGCGCCATGTGACACGAAGACCAGAGCCCTAAAAAGACAAGAAAGGGACCTGTTAGGCTAAATGTGTGTATGTGAAGGGCAGTCATTCTTGTGCTGGCTTTTGTGGCCAGGAGGACTGGGGCCACCTCTGACTTCTCTTACTTCTTTGCAGATAGAATGAGATTCACAGAAGCAGCATGAACTGCCCAAGCCACACAGCAAGCTGGCAAAACACATAAATCAGAGTATGTCCCTATCTGGCTGTCAGGGCTCCAGTGGGCTGCCCCAGGGCCCAGGACAGAGACATCACCTCAGAGGGGATAGAGCCCTTGGCACACACCTCACTGAGCCACGGCTCACTGCCTGGCTTCTTAGCTTCCCATATAACCGAGGTCAGGTGTTTGAGGACAGGAGCCCCAAACACATCCCAGCCCAGCAGCACCAAGGAGGGGCTCAGTGCATACCAGGTTCTGGAGTCCTCTTTTGTGAGTGCTGTTAGCTGTCCTGGCTGCCTTCGATATCCTGAATCAACTCAAAATGTTGCTCTTTCATGGCCATTTAGGTTCTAGGGAAGAGGCAGAAGCTGTGCAGCACCAGATCCAGCAACCAGGTGATTGGACACAGCATCATGTTTTTACTAGTCTGCCTTGCCTTTGGATGGCATTTGGCAACAGCATTTACAGACACTCATGAAAAAGGACCTCTGGAACTGCTTCAGAAAGTGACAAAAATGATGGGATAAGTGTGCTGGAAGTAATGGGGAGTCAGGGCCATGTGTCTTTTACTATAATAATTAAAAAAATAAACATGCACCATCTATTTTGGTGACTGCATACGCTCCTAGGCCTGTGTCATTCCCACACCACCTTTCAGCCATACTGTATAGCCACAGCGATGTTTTTTTGTGTTTTGTTTTCTTCTATATTTTAGGGAAGGGACTACAGGGTGTTCAAGGTCTCACTACTAGATTGGACTTGTAGTAATTCTCCTGTTTTCAGCCTCCCAAGTGCTGGGATTACAGGCGCATGCCACCACACCCAGTCTCAGTCGCTGTCTCAGTGCACCCCAGGGTCAGGGCCTGCACAGCAGGCCCAGAGATCGAATCCCAGCCCCTGCGCCTGCTTGCAGGTGCTTTAATCCGCTGAGCTATTTGGCCGGCCCACTGTTTTTTATTCTTGGAGAAGCTTCATTTTTCCAAAACACTTCTGGCCTCTGTTCTCCCTGCCTTTTCCTACAACACAAGAGAATCCTCCATGCCTTCTGGCGGGCCCCCTGCTTTCCAGCTGTCTTGCTTGCCCAGCCATTCATGCAGCCCATGGCCCAGCCCTGGCTCCTTTCCTTATTTTCCTTAGTGCCGAGCAGCACGGCTTGAACCTCCGAACAGCCATCATCTCCCTATCCAGAAGGGGCAGCACCCCAAGGGCTGACTGATGGCTCAGTCCCCATATCCTTGGGGACCACAGCAGCTGCTGGACAGTCTAGCAACAGTTAATGTGGGGAACACATGGGAGAGTGTTCAACTTGGTGCTGTATGTAGTTCATGAGGGGCCACAAAGCAGAGGACTTAGGGTTTCATTTAGGAATGGCCTGAGGCTTTGCTGTCATGCCTGTGATGGAACAGAGGACCCTAGCAATGCATGGAAAATGCCTGGTCTCTTTCTCTGTTGTGAGTCCTTCTAACCCAGTGGGTCCCAACGGTGGCCACTGTAGAGTCACCAGGGACCTTCCTGAAGTCCCAAGGCACCCCCATCCTCTAGGCCTCTGGGCTTAATGACTCTGGATCAGGATCAGCCCCTCCATGGCTCTATGTTCAGCCAGGGGTAAGAGGACCCTGTCTAATGACCACAGAGAGCAGATCATAGTGGTTCCCAGGCCTTGACAGTGGTGAGAAGGTGGATGCTGCAGAACCACTGCCTCCCTAGGGATCCAGCGGACAAATGGTGGGGTAAATGTGCGTGAAATTAGGGGAGTGCTCTTTTTTGTTTTTTTCTTGTCTTTTTGAGACAGGGTCTCACTGTGCAGCTCAGGCTGGCCTTGAGCTCACTTTGTAGCCCAGGCTGGTCTTGAACTCACAACAATCCTCCTGCCTCAGCCTCCTGCGTGCTGGAATTACAGGTGTGCACCACCATGCCTGGCTAGAGAGAGTTCTGAAGATTTATGGATATTTTTCTGCATCAACACAGAGCCTTTAGAGCTCACCGCTGTCATCTGTCATCCCTTATCTGAGTGATGTGGCTGTCACACTGCAGATGAAAGGTCATCACCTCCTGTCCCACTGTATCTGCAGGCTCAGCCTCTTCCACCCACAACCTCACCCCTGCCCCAGATGAAAGATCAGCCCCATGCCCCACCCTGGCCCTACTCCTGTCTGAAGCTGCTGCTGCGGGTTGTGGGTTCTGTCTTGGCTCCTGGCTCACATCTTGCCTAGACTCCAATTCTGATCCATTAACACACCCCACCCCTACCCCCGCTGCCACTGGCTCCCACATTTACTTACTCCTGGACCTGAGTCAGTTCTGTAGACTTGGTCTGGCACAGTAAAATCAAATCACACTGCCTTTCTTCCTGAAGCCCTCCAGGGACTGGCCACGCAGTGAAGCAAGGCCGGCCCCCTCCACAGCTCCAACACTGCCCTGCTCCCCAGCTCATTCTCCAGGATCTGCAGCCCAGGCGTGGGCCCTGTGGCCTGCCCACCTCCATGGTGTGACCCCCTCCCGATGCAGCTCTCCAGCTATCTGTGTCACATCACTGAATGCCCTGATGGGAATACACGAGCCCGGTTTACTTATGCGAGCCTGCTGCAGCCAGTTCAGGTTGGTTGTACACACTGCCATGGAGCACATTCCCACTTCAGGGCCTCTGCACCTGCTGGGGCTTCTGCTGGGGACCCCACCTGGCCTCCCTGATCTTTGCATCCAGCTTTGTGTGCCATGTGGGTTTCCGGCTCAGGGAGGCCTTTTCTGACCTTTGATTGATGTGGGCTCCTCAGCACCTGTCACCATCTACAGTTCTTTATCCACTGACATATTTTCTTCTGCCTCCTCCAGCTAGCACAAGCTCCATGAAGGCAGAGGGGTGCTCTGTCACTCCTGTATGTCCAGCTCAGAGACAGGCTGGCACACAGAGAGCTGGATGTCGCTGGGACAGTGACCGGAGGACCTCTGCAAAGACCAGGCTCAGGCTGCATTCCTGTGTTGGTGCCACCTGGCTTCCAACACTTGGTCCCTCCCTTCCCTCTTCCCCACCTGCTGTGGGCAGAGCCACCATTGCCCTCCTCCCATCCCTCCCTTCAGTCCCTCATCTGGTCCCCCAGCTTTATTTTTTTCCCCCAGCTTTGGGCATTCCAATTCTTGAGTTTGTCACTGAGGTAAAGGATTAGTTCCTAGCTCCAGGTTTTCTGATGGAATGTCTACAGTTACCCCTGGATGCTGGTTCCCCCTGGAAACCTCTTAGGGGTTCAGTAAAAAACTGCCATTAATTTTCTGGTCTGAAACCGCCCAGGACACAGCACCGAGAAGCCAGGGTTGTCAGTAAATATATAGCATAGTCACCAGGAGCCTGTGACCCCAGAGCAAACCCCGATGTGACCGACATTGTGGCTGCAAGTGAGCCTGGCACATCACCTGATGGCTCTGGGTCTCTGTCCTCCTGCAAAGACAGAGATGAAGTCACTTGTGCCTCCACACTTGGCAGTCACAGGGTGCTGAGGTAGTCCAACGGATGGCTGAGAGCCTGTCAGAGCCAGGCCCCAGGGACACGGACATGAACACAGGTTGTCTGTCCCTGCCCCACACAGCTTACAGTCCAGTGAGAAAGCAGCCACCAGGCAGGGGACATATGCCTGAGCAGTGATGGTGACAGGCACCCAGGGCACAAATGGGGCCAATGGGAGCCCCACTGGGATTGGGGGAGCAGTCAGACAAGGCCCTCAAGTGATGCATTCAAGAACCAGAGCCGGGCATGTGAGAGTGGGACCAGGTTGTAGGTGGGACAGGGTGCCTTGGCTGTGCCTATCTTAGCACTAAGAGGGCCCTGTGTCCTGACTACCTGGAGGGGTGAGTAAGAGACACACTCCAAAAGGTATGTTACAGCCTGCACCTACATCACAGGCCCCAGACAGCAGCCAGACCTGGGGTTGCTCCTCCACACAGGGATGGGACTGCACAGGTGGGGACCTAGCGTGATTTCTGCTTGCGGAGTCCACCTGGCTAAAGGGTAGACCAGAACTCGGAGCTTCTCAAGGAGCTGATGTGGCCAGGCCCCAAGTGGGACCAGGAAAAGTGGTCCTTGCCTCCCCACCCTGCCTCCCTCTGCATCCTCAGCAGAGAACAACAGCCCAGCGACATTCGCAGAGCCACTTACGTGACCCGGCAATGCCCATGGCAGAAAACAAGGCTGCAGGAGAGGCTGGCTGAGACCTCTTCCCTGGAACTTCCTCCCAGCCACAGAAGCCGAGCCAGTGAGAATCAGCGGCTAGGGAGGTGGAGGCCACCCCAGCAGATGGTCGGCCTGGCACCCAGCCCCGGGGAGGTGGGGCCACTCCCAGCGGAGCACTTGGAGCCGGAGATGAATGCGCCACTGCAGAATGTCACAGAATGCACAGACCAGCACCATTGCATCCATGCTCTAGTTTGAGGACAGAGCTTTTCTAATTGTTGGCATGACCTACATCTTGGGTCTCATTTTTCTTGCTCGGGAAGTGGGGATAATCCCACCGAACTGACCTCAGCTGGTGCTGCAAGGTAAATGAGAAAAGTGGACGGGATGCTCCAGGCCTCCTGGGCTGCAGAAAGTCCTGGAAGTCATTTCCCTGATGGTACAGGTGGCCCATTTCAGCACACAAGCCTGAGTTTAAGCTCTGGACCTCTCACAGTCTAGTATTCCAATCTCCATGGGCCTCCAGTTTCTCTACACATGAAATGGGGACACTGTGCTAACCACGGGAGTTTGGGGACAAAATGAGATCCTATAGTTAACAAACAGTGAGGCCTCTGCATCCTCAGCTATGGCCTCAGGACGATGAGGGGGAGAGGCGTTGATGAACACAAACAAGTCACATTCTTATTGGCTGCTGCCAGCTCTGCTGAGCAGGAGGTGGGGAGCAGGAGGTGGGAGATTTGGCGGGAGGGGGGGGAATGCCAACAGCCACCACTGCCTGGATGGACAGAGCCCTGTGCCAGGATCCCCACCTCTACCAGGAACCCTCCCAGGCTCCGTGCCACCCCAATGCAGGACCTGGCTTGGCTGGACTCTGCCCACTTCACCTGCCCATAGGCAGAGTGAGGAGTTCAGTATTCCCTGGCACCTTCTCTGCCGCAGGCATGACCTTAGGCTGTCACTGCCCTGCCCTTCCTTGCATCTCCAGGCTTCATTAAGGAAGAACTGAATGTCTCTGAAGAAATTTGTCAGCTCATTAAGAGAGATCAGGACGATGCTAAGATTGTGTGGTAAGAAATGTCCAGTCCAAGGGATGTGACATCTGTTCCTATCCCAGGCAGCAACACAGATGGTTCTGAGCAGGTACTTGGTGTACGCTGGCCCAGATGAGCCTGATGCCATCCTTGGAGGGTACCTGACTGTTCCTGGTTCCTGCTTATTCCCAAGCATCCCACTCAACCTAAGGAATTATTCACTTCTTCAACATGTATCCTAAACTCCTTCCTGCCAAATCTTATGACTTTAAAAAAATCACCAGGCATGTCTGTCCTTGGGCCGGCATGTGGGATTGTGAGAGAGCGTTGGATTCCTTTCCTATAACTAACACAGAGCTTGGTGGGCCCTGTGGAAATCCAAATTTAACTTCTGGCCCCTCCTCAGTGGAGATCTGGGAGGACCTGGGCTCCTTTCTCTCCCCAGTGAGAAAGTGCCCAGGGGACAAAAATAGAACCACACTTGCCAGGGGCTCCAAACTCTCCTGCAGGAACTAGAAATAGACTTCTCCTTTGTGAGGCAGATCAATAATGCCCATCTCACAGGGACTTTGTGAGCTCTGATTGAGGGAGTTTATGGAAAATAGCCCAGCGTGCTGCTGGAACACAACTCAGCATCAAATAATAGCCGGCACTGACAGCTGACAACAGCGCTGGCCAGATCTGGGGCCAAAAATGTTATTCGAGTTAACTCACTTCACCCTCACAACAACCCCACCAAGCAGGTACAGTTATTTTTCCCACTTCACCAGGGAGGCCCAGAGGGGTCAGCCAGCTGGCAGGAGGTCATACAGCTGGTCAGTTTTTAATTTAGCAAGACCCAAGTCCTCAGGGTAGGCTTGTGAGTCTGCCCAAGTGACTGCTGTGTAGCTGAATCATGAAGGCTTATGGCTTGGGATGGGGTCAGTGTCTCAGCACTGACTGGCTCATCCCTCTCCCTGTCCCAACATTTCCCTCCTGCTGCCATTCTCCTACCACAGAGAACGATGTTGGTTCCCCGACACCCCACCTCTGTCTGTGTACCCCCGTACTCCTACTAGGAGTTGGCCAGCTTCCCCACAATATTACTGCTCCCTCCTGGGGTCCCAAAACCTGCATTTGCATCTTTCCTATCCAGATCTGGCATAATTTAGTGTAAGCAGACCATGTGTTCTTTGAGGACAAGACTGGGAGTTATGAACTCATCTTGATGCCTGTCCTCAGCAGCCAACAATGTCTCTGTTCTGTAAATGCTGGCTGGCTGACTGGAAGGATGGATGGATGGATGGATGGATGGATGGATGGATGGATGGATTGATGGATAGGTGGATAGATGTGTGGGTGGATGGATAGATAAATGGTTGGATGGATGGGTGGGTGGGTGGGTGGATGGTAGATGGATAGATGGATGGATGGTTGGGGGGTGGGTAGGTCAATGGATGGATGGATGGTTGGGTGGATGGATGGATGGATGGATGGATGGATGGAATGGCTAGAAAGAGGAGACACAACCACAGGCTAGAATGCAAGGAAGCACTCCTGCAGCCCCAGGGTCCTCCCACTGTCCCTGATGACACAGGGCCGAACACTCCAGCTGGGGAACATGTGGGTGCAAAGGGCACTCCAAGAAAGGTAGCAGCTATGTGAGGCTGGAGGACAGACATTGGAATGGGATGGGAGGCTGAGATGTGGATAGCAGGGAGACAGCAGGGTGGGGGCAGCCCCTGCAGAGACCGCCCGATCCAGAAAGGGGTTGTGGCCTGTCCCCTCTGGGGCTCTGAGGCATAGCAGGCTTCGGGTGAGGGTGTGGGAAGGTAGGACACACTCTATGGTCATTAGGGAAACAAGGTTTTTGTGAACCCGGTAGGAACGAGACTACTCACTTATTATTGAAACTCAGCCCAATTTTAGTATCTTTTTATTTTTAAAAGTGTTTGCAGGACCGGTGATCTAATCTAGGGCTTTGCACTTACTGGGTGAGCACTCTACCACCAAGCCACATCCCAGCCCTTGGTTTCTTTTGAGACAGCAAGGCTTCCTCAGAAGCACTTTCCGGAAAAGCAAAAAGAATTATCAGAATACAACTACAGCACAAGTTTCCTCCCCAGTTCTATTCTGGAACTCACCTTCCAACAGGGTACACTCAAAACCAGAACAGTGGGTATCCGGCTTGTTTTACCCCAATGCTGCTCTTTACCCACAATTTACACATGCTTTAATTGTCATGTGAATGGGGGAAAACCCCAAGACCTTGCTTAGGGCTATACTCAGAGCTACAGCACTGGCCTAGCAGGCTCACAGCCCGGGGGCCCTGGCACTGAAGGAAAGAAAGAAGGGAGCAAGGGAGCAAGGGAGAGTAGAAGTGGAAAATCATCCTGATCAACAATCATTGTGCCGATTAAGAAGCAGAATCTCACCAGCCCTTCTGTCCATTTTCTGGACTGAACACTGGGGACTGCCCATCCCTGGCCGCAAGGCTTTGACACCTGACATGACCACTCATACTTCAGTTTTCTTATCTGTAAAATGGGGACTCCAAGTCACAGCTGCATCCCTGAGGCTCTGTGGCACACTGGAGAGGAGCACATCAGCAATGAAAGTACACTGGCTGCCATGACGTCCCCAGCGTGAGGTCAGCAGCACTGACCAGGCTACGCCATTCTGCAAGTTGGGAAGATATGAGCATCTGGCCATGCTTGGAGGGAGAAGAGGTGCCGGGCTCCCTTTCTCAGCCAGTGCGCTGATGTCCCTTCTGGACAGTCAGCCCCAGCAGGAGCCTCCAAGAGTGGGCAACAGAAAAGCATGAAAGGGAGGGGAGGTGGCTTGTGAATGGCTTCTTTAGAAGACAGGTCTTCAGGGAAGATATGAGTGAGCTCCAAAGTGGTTGGAGATCACCTACCAAAGAACTGCTTTTGTTTTACAATCTCGAAATTCATTCATTCATTCATTCATTCATTCAACCATCAATGATCTACTAAATGCATATGATTAAGTCCATTCATCTGGCAATCTCAAGGTGCTGAGACTCCGTTCCATGGGAGATGACACTGGAAACATCTCTGACTTCCCACTTGCCCATCAGCATAGCTAATCCATCCCGAAACCTCTCAAAGCCTCCAGGGTGAATGTCTAGTCTGCCCCTCCCATACTCCCTTCAGCCCAGGCCCTGAGCACTCCAGATCAACATGTCAGGGTTCTCCTCCTCTTCCTCCTGCTGCACTTTCACTGCCTTCTCCACCCCAGAAACTGAGGACAAATGTGGCACCACTCTGCCTCCCATGCTCCTGCCTTTTGCCTTTTTTTCTTTCTTTGGGATGGAACCCAGGACCTGGTGCATGTTAGGCAAGCACTTACCACTGAGCCACACTCCCAGGCCTGAGCTTTATCTTTCAGTATGAGCATTCCCCAGTCACGAGACTCTCAGAAGGGTCTGCAAGTCCAGCCTATGCACCTGACCAGCCCCAAGCGCTGGAGAGCCGCCCCTTCCTTCCGCTCACCTGCTCCATCCCTGGCCCTCATCCTTCCTCTGTTTCTCTGTCCAGGAGCCATGCTGCTTCAGTGCGCTCAAAGAAGCTGCCGCCTCCAGGGCAAATGTCTGGTCCAAATCCACTTCCTGATTATTCCACATGGCTGCAGTTTTTGTGTTCATACCAGAATCATCTGCATATCTCTTAGCTAGCACCACATGCAGACAGAGTAGAGATGCTTACTTACAGAGCTAGGCAGTTTACGTACATCTTGGTGTTGCACAAATCCTTTGGACCTAACAACCCCACCTTCTCCCAGGACCAGGAAGCAGGACTTGTCAGTATCAACACAGGCAGTTCATGCCAACTTGAAATCCTTGAGGTAGGATACTGCCTTCACCTTTTACAAAAATTCTTCGTGAGTCATCTGGTGCTTTCCTTCTGTCTGAGCCTCAGTGCTGAGGGGGAGGATGAATTCCTCTTCTTTCACCCACATCCTGCTGCCCCTGGAGGCCATTTGCTAAATCCAAATCTATCAATCTATGGCTCTTTCTATAGAGATCTGAATCCATTAGTCTGGCTTTAAGATACTTACACAGTAAGATTGAGAAATATGGTAAATATTCATTTTTTAACCTGTTACAGTAAGATACATTGTCATCAATCATCCTCAACATTTTCTCCTCTTCCAACACACTTACGCCATCGTTCTTGCCATCTTCTGAAGTAGTTCTGGAAGTTCTCTAGTTTTCTATCATGACTGTCTCAGTGCCCTGAATAATTTCAAATTTAAAATGCTTCCCTTTCATAGTCATTCTGACTTAGCGGAACAGCCAGAAGTCCCACAGTGCCAGATCCCGTGAGTAAGGAGGATGAGGACACTCTGCCATGTTTCTATAAGCCTATTTTTCTGCTGGATGGCACTCAACAGCAGCATTCACTTTCTTTTATTGTTGAGACAGGGTCTCACTATGCAGTTCAGGATAGTCTTGAGCTCACTGTGTAGCCCAGGCTGGCCTCAGACTTGCAGTGAGTGCAGGCATGACAAGCATGCGTCACCACATTTTTGATCCCACCTCATAAAGACATTCATGGAAGAGGACTTCCAGAACAGCTCCTGAAAGTGGTGAAAATGATGAGATTCATATGTCTGAAGTGAAGAAGGGGTATTTTGAAGGGGGTTCATGGTGATATGCCTCTTACTGTAACAATTAGAAAAAAATCTTTTTAAATTCACCATATATATTGATAAGCCCTTGCATGTTGGGCTGGGGGTGTAGCACACTGTTGGAGCACTCGCCTAGCACATGTAAGGGCCTGAATTCCACCTGCAGTACCAAAACAAAAGTACCTTGAGAGGACAACACTTTCACTCGCTTTCCCCTCCCTCAGCTTCCTGATCAGATAGCAGAATAAACACTGCTTCAGTCTATAACCTGTGTCTATACCGCTTGATGGGAAAGGATTAAAGAAAAGAGGGAGTTTCGGGAGAACACACACTTCCAAACTCAGCTTCACCTGGTACTGAGAGACACTCAACCTCAGGCACCTTTCCTAGAAGAGAGGACCAATAATCCCTGCGCTGGGAGGATCTGCAGACGAGCTGTCAGGGGGCCTGCCTGCTCCGTATGTGCTCCCTTCTCTAGGCCTGCCTTCCCTCGGGTGCCTATCAGCATTGCACAAGTCGAGATATCTGAGAAAAGCAAAAGGGTGGTCACTTCTTGCAAGACCAAGACAGACAGCCCTATTTGTCACCTGGCAAGCTGCCTCCAGGTTTTATGGCTGTGGATTCAGATTTTTAAACATCTGGCACACATAAGTCAGGCGCAGCTATGTTAAAACACTAACTACGATCACTCTTTCTCACAGGCTCCAGCCTGATGTGTTTGTATTTGGGATACAACAATGACTGCAGTCTACCTAAGCCTGAAGGGATTCCCTGCATACCCCTCAGCTGTTGGCCAGATGGAGCTTTCTCAGCTCCAGTAATATAATGACAGCACTCCCACCAAAGGGATAAAGCAGTCAGAATGGGACCAGGCACACAGCAGAGGGTCAGCTGTCCAGATCTCAGCAGGAACAGCAGCTCCATAACCCACCCTGCATGGACAGATCTCGGGCTGCAGCCTGCATGCGTGTAGGGAGAGCACCTGAATGGACAGAGCTGCCCAAACCACAAGGTTAAGAGCCACCCACTTGGCACCACTCCCATAGGGCAACATGGGCAAAACACTACAAAACCAGTGTGTGTGTGTGTGTGTGTGTGTGTGTGTGTGTGTGATAATAAATATAATTATTGCCACAATGATAGTATGCTTTGAGTGCTAATGGGCAGCCATGTGGTAGCTGTGCACTCACAACCCAACCATACATACAAAATGCTCTAGATTGTATGAGCTACACTGCAAATGTGGCCTTTCCCCTGCCAAAGCTGACAGGGAGGCTCAAGTCCTCAACATTGCCCTGCTGGGAGGTGTCTGGGTCACAGAGGCAGAGCCCTTGTGAGTGGAGTAATGAGGATCCCACAGGAGTGGGGGTTTTCTCCTTCGAGCTTGGGTTGATAGAAAACATCCAGCCTCATCCCTCCTCTCCTCTGTGCAAGCCTGGCTGCCCCTCTGCTTCTTACCATGAGGCCAAGCAGATGTCAACACTGAACCTCCAGAATGGTGAACCAACCTTTCTTTGCTAAATTACTCAGTCTTGGGTGTTCTATTCTAGCAAATGAAAAGACTAAGAGGCAATGGATGACTTTCAGATGTCAGCTCATTTCTGCTTCATAAGTGCCTCCTCCCCTCCTCTCTCCCCTCCCCTCCCCTCCCTTCCCTTCTCTTTTTTCTCTTTCACAGGGTTTCACTATGCAGTCCAGGCTGACCTTTGTACTCACTATGTAGCCCAGGCTGTCCTTAGCCTGCGGGGTCCTGGAATTACAGTTATGTGTGACCACACCCAGCTTTGCTCTTGTTTTCTAGAAGTCAAATCTTCTTGAGATGTCAGAAGTTAATGGAAAATCTCCAAGTGCCTTCACGTCAGACCATCTCCTAAGAACACATTATCTGATTCTTCAGCAGGATGCCCTTCTTTGGGGTTGTGGGGTTGTTAATCAGCTTTCCATTAACTTTTTCTTTTCTTTCTTTCTTTCTTTTTTTTTTTTTATATTTTAGGAAAGGTTCTACAGGGTGTTCAGGGTCTCACTACTAGGTCAGACGCATAGTGATCTACCTGTTTACAGCCTCCCAAGAGCTGGGATTACAGGCTTGAGCCACCATGCCCAGTTTCAATAGCTGTCTCAGTGGTCCCAGGGGCGGAGCTGGCATGGCAGGCCAGGAGATTGAACCCTCGGTCCCCGGCCCCTTCGTCTGCTTGCAGGCACTTTAATCCTCTGAGCTATTTGGCCAATATATATATATATAGTCTTTGTGCAAGATTTATTAAATGTCTCCACACAGCAACCTCCATTTTCAGATACTGCTGTCAGGAACACCCTGTTAAGGGGTAGGGACAGGCTGGGGCATGGCAGGCAGCTCTGGTGGCCCACCCTTCTGCTCTGAGATGAGAGTGTCAGGCGGGATCTCACCTTTGGGTTCCACAGCGCTCACGTGGCCAGGCAGAGGCTTCGTGGGGCCAGTCTTCCCACCTGGATCCCAGGGCAGCATGATCTTTACTCTGATGCCCAGCACACCCTGTCCGAGCAGCACACCATGTCTGAGCAGCACACCCTGTCTGAGCAGCATGTGGCGCACGACAGTGTCAACCCAGCAGCTGACAGAGTACCCGCTGTGGATCATCAGGCCATCCACAACTTCATGGACTTAGCCCTCTGTCCTCGGAGTTTC
>NDGN011443948.1:0-11352 GCA_002564285.1 Tympanoctomys barrerae
CAAGTTAATGCAGGTATGCTAAATTAGAAACTGACACACAACAGTACTTTGTAAAAGTAAATTAACATTGGCCTGTCTCATTACAATACCTAAAAAGCAAGCTACCTTAATAACTCTGAGATTTGTAATTTATGAAGTGAGAGCATTTCCCTAGATGGCTGGTGGGTCTCTTTGATTTTGATATTCTCATTTGTGCACCAGCAATGGATGACGGCAGTGTCCTGACCACTCTCTCTTTGGGAAGCAGCAGTCACACGGTCACATATACATTCCTCACACTGTGCGCAGAAGGCGCATGCAAATCCCCCTCATCTTTTTCATCCAGTAAGGGTGACCTTTTGCAATCTGGCCTGAATTACAAAATCTTTCCTAGCTGCTACAAGTGAATAGATCATATGCTTGTAACACCCATAAAAGTCAGACTCGCTGTCAACTTGAGAAATTCTGGCTCGGTGCTCATGTTTCTCTTTCCCTGTCATAGGAGAAAGGCAATTCTTCTTATGAGAGAGACAAGATGTACCAAGAGAAAATGTGAAAAATAACCCATCCCTGGACCCACAGTTCTGCACACTATATATTTGAAACCAAGAGAGAAATACAAAGACAGAGAGAGAGAGAGAGAGAGAGAGAGAGAGAGAGAGAAACAGTGACAGCAACAGAGAAAGGCAGAGACAGAGAACAAGGCAACAAATATATACATCAAGAAATGTAAAACAAAAACTTGCACAAACACTTTAATTCAGAATTTATTGAGGACTAGGTGGCACATGCACCTGCCTGGCAAGCTGGGTCTTGAGTCTATTCCTGATTCCAAAAACAAGTAAATAATTAAATGATTAAATAAATAAATCTGTTTATTGAGATACCATGATAGTAATACAAATTGCCTTTACCCACTAAAATTATAAGAGGTTTTCAAAGTGATGGCCATTAGCTTCAGGACACCGGTCAGTACAGATCGCCTGCCATTTGGGTAAGCTTGGGCCATGCAGATTGCTGCGCACACATTTCCAGTTTCTTCTGTAAAGGCTGGCGATGCACAGGGTTTTCTGTGGTGCGTGGCATCTTAAGGGTCCCCCATATGAAAAGAACACTCTCTACTGAAAAATAGTAATAGTATTTTTATTTTTTCCCCTGTATATATGTATATGTTGTTGTTGCTCTAATTGGCCAGGCTGTGTATGTCAGTATTCCAAGTAGTACCATCATTTACCATAATTAGTTTGGACAATAGCATTCAGAGAATTGCACTCTCCACTTTCTACCAATATAACAATATTTATCGCCTGACAGACTATATTTACTTGGCTATAACAGAAATGCAAACTAACTTTACAATTAAGGCAAAAACTTGAAATTAGTATAAAAGTTTATTTGCTACTTGTGTATGGCTTATTAAGAATTTGTTGAGAAGAGATTCTATCTATCTGTGTATCTGTCTATCTATCTATCTATCTATCTATCTATCTATCTATGTATAAGGTCATCAGACATTATGATTTTGGAAAGGTCTGACTGTGTTACTTAAATTTAGATGGACGTGGTGGCACTTGCATATAATCCCAGCTCTTGGAGGCTGTAAACAGGCAGATCAGTACAAGTCCGATCTGTAGTGAGACCCTGAACATCCCGTAGACCCTTCCCTAAATAGAACAAAAAAGACCCCATAAATTTGCAGAGTGAACTTGGCAGCCCTCACTTCAGGGCCGATCCCTGACTGCAGCAGAAATGTGCAACTTTCATTTTTAGCCATCTCAATACTATTCTGTACATAAGATGGTGCAACTTGATTCAAGAAATATGGTGCAACTTGATTGAAGCACAGACACAAAACTAGCATCTCAACAGATGTGTCCCCTAAGTTTAAAATGGGAGATAAAGTGTTAATTAAACTCTATTGAAGTTTGCACAGCTGTTATTGTTAAAGGTGGCTGTATCTCGACAGTTTCTAAGATACTGGCAAAAAATAAAGTGCCACGGTCTTTTTACAGGGTTTTGAAATGTTGATCTTTTTTTATCAAAGTGTTTCATGGGTCAAATACATATCCCATTTGGTCCATGTCTCCTTTAACTTTATCTTGTAAGGGATAGATGTAACTTCTTCAATCTGTGTGGCAGTAAGTGGAAATTTATGTAAGATTCTGAAGAGTAGAAGAAATCTTTCATCCTTGTTGTCACCATTGTTCTATGTCTGCTTTGCGTTTCTTTGTGACCCACAGTCGAATGCTTCACTGTAGTACCTTATGATTTTTCCTGTGTTTGATGATAATCAATCAACTAATAAATACATTAACATACACTCTGAAGAAGTGATATTACAAGAGCACAGTATTAAAAGTACACATAGGAAAGTTATATCTTCTTTAATTTTTTAAAATGTATTTATGATAGGGTCTACATGGTCTGCAAAATCTCACTACACAGTTCAGACTCATAGTGATTCTCCTGTTTTGAGCTTCTCAAGTGCTGGAATGACAGGTGTGTGCCACCACGCCCAGTCTCAATTGCCATGGGCCCACCTGGCACGCGGGGCACTGAGCCCCACTTACTGCTTTCTGCCTAAGCAGGCATGTTAGTACGCTGAGCTATCATCCTTCATTAAAGAAGTTTTAAACTAAGCACATTCAAACTACCAGGTTACTCCATACATACCAGGTGAACCCTCCTTCATAAGGTTTTCCAAAGTCCTCCAAGCAAAATTAATATGTGCTTCTTCCTTGTGATCCTTGTATTTATATTGTGCTCCTTTAATGACGAGTATTATACTATTGGTAAAAGCCATGATTTTAGATTCAGATGACCAAGAGTCTATGACTTAGGGAAATAGCTTAGTCTCCTCATTTCTATTTCTATTTATTTATTTATTTATTTATTTATTTATTGGCGGAAGCAGGGATTGAACTCTGGCCTCTGTGCTCACCAGGCAAGCGCTCACTCCACTGAGCCATCTCCCCTAGTCTCCTCATTTCTAAAGCACAAAAATAATAATACTCATCTCATTGGGTTTTTATCCTAGTGATATAAATCATTGTATGCTAGTGATCCCAAGCCATTATTTTTGGTTAAGTATGTCTTGTAGGAATCTGTTGTGTGGAGGTTATTTATTAGACTCTTCATGGTAAAAGGTTAAAGAAAACACTGACCTAAAGTGTTTGCAGTGTGATCATAAATATAAATGATTCTGTGAATCTTGTCTAAAGATTATATTCTGACTGACTCAGCATACGTAATGAAATGTTGGGAATGGAAAGAAATGTTTAGGATTGAAGCAGGTTTCAAAGAGAAAGGAAAACAGGGCTAATGATGGTCAAGCAGGTAATTATGGTGCCTGATAATCTAAATAGGAGAATTTCTTTAGGAAACAAATGATGTGTAATTATAACCATGTCAAGAATCTTTAATTTGCCCTAGTATACTTTCCTTCCTGAGAAATCACTACCTCACTTTTTTAGTTTAATTTATTTTCTTTTTCTATAACTAGGATGTAAGTCCGTTGATGCTAGCAATAGTATTTATGATGTCTTTATCTCTTTTTAGTAGATACTGAATAAAGGTTGAGTAACTAACTGAAAGAACATGAAAAGTCATCCTCTAAGAGAATTTAAGATATATATATAAAGATTATTTTCTTCTATGAGAACCAAATACAAGAACAAAAAATAAAATACACATTGTATATGCTACTATAAATGCTATAAAGGAATTTCATAAAATAGTTTTCTTATAGTCAATTAGAAAAAGAAAATCAGATTAAAGAATAGCAGTGAAATTGCAGAAAGCCCAATTTTCATTCCTTTGTAAAGGATTTAACATTCTATATTATTTGCCTTTTAAAATGTCTGTAGGTCCAAGAGCAAAAAACTATTAAAAAGAGTTCAGCTGATTGTTGAGAAAACAAAGTGAATGGTAAAGTGACTAAATCCTAATTCAGGCAATTCTCAAGTATGATGCCTGGATTGGTAGCAGCAACATTACTTTGCCAATGAAGGGGACCCTATTATTTGTTTTAGAAAGCTCAACTTATTCTTACTGAATTAGAGGCAGAATTGGGAAGCAAATCTTTTAATAAGAAGTGCTCATAATTATGATGCAGGCCAACGTTAACAACTAATGCCTTGAGTTGTTGAAATATCGGAACAGTGAATCCTGGCTGAGAAGGGAGTGACACTGCCAGAACTGAGAAAATTACCAATTTGTTTGTTTATATATTCATGTCATTTAGTTTTTCGGTACCGGGAACTGAACACAGGACCCTGCGCTTGCCAGGCAGGCATTTATTCTACTGAGCTATCTCCCTGGCCCCCAAGATTACCAGTTTAGATATGAACATATTCCAATTATTACACCAAAGGACCATCTTATTTGCATAATTAATTACTTCCTATGCACTGCAGTGTGAGATGAATTTTTAGTACAGCTGTCATAGGCAAGTACCTGAAATTCCATTCACAGCTGCAAGGTATGGCTGGATACATGTACATTTTTTCCTTTCTATTACCACATGGGCTAAAATAAATTTAATATTAAATTTAGTTGTATGTGGGCATTGAAAGTCATGTTTGAGTACAGGAGAAGTGTTATCATAAAAATGAAAATCCACTCTACAGGGAAAAGGAGATCAATTTACCTAATTGATAACCCTAAATTCCACCATAAAAGTAGGGTTGGTCTGGCATAGAACAGGAAGAGGCAAATGTTGTTATGAGATACGAGAATTGTATGGTAATTTCTCATCCCAGCCTCAAATTTTTTCCCTCAACTTCTTACTACACCTGGAATTTCATTTTTTGAGATCCATTGATCGAGACCATTTTTATCTACAGGGTCTCATGTTAAAATTAAAAGAGTTTAGAAGATACGTTATTTCCCTTGATTCCTATTCTTTGGTCCTTATGAATTCTTTTGCTTTATCTTGAGATACTGAGTAATAATGTTGAATAATTGACTGAAAAATCCACCATATTTTATAGTTTGTGTACTCTTACTAATCACAGGATTGGGCAATAGCCTTCAGAGAATAGCAATCTTTAATTTTGAATAAATGTAATCTTGACTGCTTTCTCATTGGTATGAATATTCCCAAAACATATGACCCTAGAGACAAAATAGGAATTATGTGTCTAAGATGAAAAGAGTATATAAAATTTGAACCATCCAAATTAATGTACAAGACTTTTTCCAAAATCAATATAAGCTTTGAAATGAAAGATTATCCTAAGTACCAAGAAGTAAGGAATTATGCTGAAAACAGTTATAGGACAAGTTAAGATACTGATCTTAGGTTAGAACGGAGGTAAACAGTAGAGGTACTGTGATAATTTATAAGGACCAATTGTGGGAAAATATAAACATATACATTGGAATTCATGGAAAATTCTTATTCTGTCCTGGCACAAGGTGAGAGATGAGGTTATTGACCCATGACAGAGTTGAACAATAAAGTCAGATCTAGTACATCACATAGAATGCAGTAACATTGGGTACCATGCAGTGCCTGGCTTCAAAGATCTTTAAATGTGACAATTTTAGACACTGTACCATGAAATAGTGAATTTAATTATTCTATTTTAGTTGTTTTTTAAATATTTATTTGGTATAAGATCTCACTACTCAGCTCAGACTCATAGTGATCCTCCTATCTCAGCCTCTCTGGCACTGGGATTATAGGCTTACAGCACCATGTCTGGTTCTGGTGGCCAGTTCAGGAAGACTGGTGGTGGGGACAATGTAGCATGAAGTACCAGGGATAGAACCTGGGTTCTTACCAGGAGGCACTTAGACAGCAGAGCTATCTCCCCAGCCTCAGTGAATTTAATTATTAAGTAATTTTCAGATGATATAAAGAATATACCATCTCTATAACTAGTTACCATCTTTAATAATAGAATATCAAGGGAAGAAGTGTGTCTACCTTCTATGGATTTTTATTATTTTAGTCTGACAATAAAATTCCTTCTGATATGTATCATGAACAAAATATGCACCTCACATGTAAACTATACAACTTTTAAAACAGCATAAAATATAATAGTAGAAAGTGTTCCTAGGGGCTGGGGAAATTGTTCAGTAGAATAAACACTCACCTGGCAAGCGCAGGGTCCTGTGTTCAATCCCCCATCCTGAAAAAAAAAGTGTTTCTAATTCATATAATTCGCTTTTCAAGGGCAAACATATAGGATTTTATGCTACTAATTCTTAATTAAATTATATCATAATGTTCTTTTTGTTTACATTGAACTTTATATTGAACTTTATGTTCCTATAAAATAATATTCAAAATATTTACTTCTGAACTGACATTCACAACTCATAATGTAATGAAGAGAATCTAGTTTCATGCTCATTGTGTTCTAAGAATGTAAATCACTTTGTGCAAATTTACATTTTTATGAAGTAGGAATTCTGAATAATTTTCAACTTGAGATGGCTTTAAAATGTAATAATATTTGGCACCAGAGTTTAACGAGGACAAATATCCTGCTTTGAGAAAAAGGTCAACTGATTGAGGACATTTAATTCTGCTCTTCATTCTTAAGCAAAAAATAGTATCTTTTTTGTTCTCTTTTGCAAAGTGAAGCTTTTGAGGTTTTGATAACTTTATTTATTGTAGTTTTCCAATTAAATGTCACTGCAACATTTCATAGCATCACTCATTGTCTTTGTATAAATTATATCGCAGAAGTACTTTAAAGGGAGTTATTCTTCAGTCAGGGCTAGCTCCAAATCATAAGTAGCTAATTTAAAAACATAAAAGTTATCCAGGGAGAAGGAAGTTAAAGTTGTATATGTTTTCTTATGGAGCTACTTTTGTTACTGCAGCATGTACTACCAATACATAGTTCATCAGCATCAATACTGAAAATGATAGAATAAGAATGAGAGAATAGAGGCCTTCTGTTCATCACACAAGTCATCATTTGCTCCAAAACTTTGAATATAATGTCTTATCCATGGGCTACCCAATAGCTCAGCAGATTAAAGCGCCTGCTTAGGTAGACACAGGGGCCAGGAGTTTGATCCTCAGGCCTGCCATGCCAGCCCCTCCCCCACAGCATGCTGAGACACTGATTGAGACTGGGTGTAGTGGCACACACCTGTAATCCCAGCCCTTGGGAGGCTATAAACCTCCCAAGGCTATAAAAGGTGGATCAATGTGAGTTCAATCTACATAGTGAAGGCTTGCAGTCCCTGTACTAAATACAGAAAAATAAAAATAAAATAAAAAATAATGAGGTTATCAAGTAAAGTAGTAGTGTTGCAAGACTTTTTCTTTATCTAGTGTAACACATACATGAGCAAAAAATCCTCACCAAGTCATCTGAGAGTAAACTGTAAATAACCTTGAGAGGCTTTGGTCATGCAACTAATAATAGTACTCTTTATAATGATCATTGACTATAGGTAATTGTATTTAAAATAAAGTGGCTTATGAGAATGTTATATATTAGAGATTTATAAAGAACATCAGATTTTCTGCATTTTCAAAAATGTGTCTTATTTAATAAGAGGTTCATGTTTATGAAATTGTCAATTAGTCACTATTTTTAGGAATTAGAAGAGGAAATTCTATTTGGTGAGCCAGATATACTTATTGTTAGCCATGAAAGCTTTTGAAGCTTTGCAGATGCCATCTAGAATAAATGTTCACTAGCTGCTTTCCTTTTCTAGCAAGAATTAAGAGAGCAAGAAAGTAAAATTGACCTGAACTTGCAGAGTAGTTCAAATGCTAAATCCTTAAATTAATTAGAAGATGTATGACCACCCTTGATTTTGACTCTAATCCAATTCTAATTAAACTTACACCATAAACCAAGAATTCACATGCTGGGAAGACTTTATTTATTTATTTATTTATTTTTTAAAAGTTGGTGTATCTTATACACAGGCTGAAAATAAATTCTAATTAGCTGCATTACTCGTTAAACATTCTCGGGAGTTCAGGAGTGCCTGTGAACCACAAATTTTAGAGAATGGATTTGAAGAGCTGTAGCTCCAGTAGAAGCACGTTCAGGTACAATAAGTGGCTGAGGACAAGGTCCTGAGGTTCCTGCTTGACCCTGCGAGTCAGTGATAAGAGGGAAAGACTGGAGCCAAGAGAGGGCTTTGTTGGCAAACATGAGCATTGTTTTGCTTTAGGGTTTTTGTTTTCTCTAGTAAATTAAAAGCTATGGCTGATCCTTGAGCAGAGGAGCTCCAAGACCTAATTAGGTGTAGGAAGCATTGTTCTGGATGTAGCAATGAGAACAGGCTGTTTTTGGAAAGGGAAGGCAGTGACTGTCCAACTGGGGTCTGTGATAATCAGACAATGGCAATATAATCTGGGTCTGAGTAAACCAGGGCTATCCATACTGTTTCTAGAGAAAAATTTGAAGATAAGGCCTATGCACTATTTTGGTACTGGAGGTGTAATGTAGAAGAAAAGGAGTCATATCCCACCCCAAGTTCAGCCGCCAGAATTGGTAAACTTGCTTCACTTTGTAGCTATTACTCAAAGTATTGAACTAGCCAACACATATCCTTATATAGAATCATACGCTTGCAGTCTTCTTCAATAATTTAGACTAACACATTGTCTGCACAATATGGTTAATTTCTCTGTGGATTGTGGGAATTAAAAATGAAATGAGGTTTAGTGCCAGTTAAAAGATTTGAAAGGACTAAAATCTTTCACTCTAATTTTGAATAAGATGTAATTTTGCTTCAGGCTAGCTGGAAGAGTTATATAAGAGACAATTTAAACTTAAATTAATCTCACTTTAATGCCTTTTTAATAAAGTGATTCTATGAAACAGCTAAAAGCCTGATATGAGGGCTGAAACAGTCCCAGGAATATGTAATCTGAAACTATAACTTAATTTAAATTTTACTGTGCCTTTTAATTAAATTCCAGGTCTTTACAATTAGTACACATGTATGAGATATATCTATTCAGAATGTGATATGAAATGAAGAATTTAGACATTTATCTTGGCAGTGAAATATTCAAATCTAGTTTATGAGAGAAAAGAGAGAGTAAGGTTTAGAATTTCACCAGATAGAAACACAATTTGGTAGTTATTCCATTCTATATTCCACTTAATCTGTAAGGACATGGGCACAATTTTTCAGTGCACAGAAATCTCATTTCTGCAGATGATGTAACTAAAAAATATACAACAGTATTTTTCATCGGAACTATACATCTTTTAAAACTGAAATCAGATAAACTTAGGCATATCCAAAAAGTTACATTAAATGTGGGCTGTATTTTAATCTTGAAGATGGAAACAAATAGTAAGAGCTGTAAAATGAAATAAACTACAGAAAAACTGTGACAATGAGTTCTCTTTTATTGTTTTGAGTCACTTGATAATCTAGAGAGGGGGTTGTTCTAAGTAGATTGACTGCTGTCCTACTGCCGTCTTTGATTGCAAAATTTAGACTTGGACTGCCTATCTTCTATTGTATCTAATTTTGTGGTATTCATTTTCTCCTGAAGGGAGATATTTATTTGGAAAATGGTATGTCCATTCCAGGAAAAAGAGACAGCATGATTTAAATATCAACTGAGGCTTAGGAAGAATGATGACAATAATGTTATTATAGGCTTGTTTAATCAGAGATAGTGACAAACTATTTGTTGTGAAACACATAAATATAACTGAGCCACAGAGAGGGGGTACATGTTTCACATCAAGCAGAGAATGTCTTCTGCTTAGCACATAATTTGATCTGCAAATAAATAATGCAGAGTTGACATACCAAAATCCAGCTATCATGTGTTCTTGCTTTGAAGGTACAACAGGATGATGAAAAATATCGAAAAGATTGCAAACATGTATAAGTAGATATATGCGCGAATATATTTGCTTTGCATTGAACAATATACAGCTTTTTAAAATAATTCAACACAATATTTATTGAGCAAGTACCATATGCTAAGCTATTTACAAGACATAGGAGCTTGGAGATGGAACTATATAAATGTAGTTAGATATTACTAAATTTAAATTCATCTTAAATGTAGGAAACAGCATATGCTACTGGGAGTAAATTATTTATCATTTAAGATACCTCTAATTATCATAATTATGTATTAATAGCGTTAATATATTCATACCCGAAGGTCCATTTTGCACAGATACACATGAGAGTCTCTTACAATATTTCTGCCTGAATATTTAATAAACAGAAAATCCTTTGTAGAGAGAGCAGTGACAAAGGAGGGGTCTTGATTCCTTCAGCTTCCTGACTCAGAGAACCAGATGCCAGCCTTTCTAAGGGTGACATTTTTACATTTTGTTCATCCCTCATTTTTGCTTGCTTAAACATGTATTAACAAACTTTCCTAATCTTAATATTCAATATTCTGCTCTAATATTATATTCTATCTCATGAGAGCTTAACAGTAACAAACTACCCCTTCTAGACCCTGTCTTAATATCTTCTATTTACATCCACAGTTATTCTTAAATATAGTATTTGCTTTGTCTGAATCTGCATAACTGTGAGTTATGTTGACCAATAAGGGTTATAAAAGAATATTTAGGGTCAATTTTAAACTTTCTGAAAATAAAATAAGGAAATATAGTTCACTTTACATTGCTATAATTTCATTTGGAAAGGGATGTATCACCTCCTGAGTGGAAAATAAATATTCCTAAAATCTTTTAATTTCTTTTCTTGGAACTTTAGATTTGTTTTTCCAAATTTTATCCTGGGTCAAGGATAAAGTAATGAGTTGAGGTAGATTTGGTGGAGCTTTGCTCTATGCCTTGCTGCTTTATCCCCACCTACCTTCTCCTCAGTTCTTCCTTTCTGCTCTTGTCTCTCTATTGCTCTTAGAATAACCACAAGCCACGTCCCTTCTCTGGCAGGTCCCTGTGTATTCTATCTGCTTCAAACACTTGACAGCCAACCAGCCACTCCTTCAACAGATTTTTGTGACACAGTTCTAACCTGGTTTTATTGCTATGTGACAGCTCATTTTCTTTGTTTCCCCTTCTTTCTTTTCACATAAAATTGGGCATTTACCGTTCCTGACAACAGTGTTGCAGTCTGACATTCTTCTTTCCTCAATGCAGCATTCTTCCAGGATTACTTCATTCTTCGACGATTACTTCTACAACATTGACTTTAATCTATAGATTTGCCAGTGTGCATGGTCATAATGTCTCCTACAGTGATTCATGATGTAGTAGTTCATTTCCAAACATGCTACTAAATGGATATTAGTTGTAATTCCAGATTAAAGCCTTCAAAAAAGCAAGCACTTGTCATTGTTTTCCTCAGTTCTATCACTAATATAACATATTTACAAAAATATTTCCAGGTGATTTCTTGATCATCATGGCAGGGTTTTTTTTTTCTTTT
>NDGN011443949.1:0-18168 GCA_002564285.1 Tympanoctomys barrerae
AGCTCAAAGGCTTTCATCCAATTCTCAAAATACGCTGTTGAGCTATGTGTTCGAAAACTGTGGACATCACACTCCTACCCCTGGATCAGCTACAGAGAAAGGTGCTTTATGGAAACAGATTAGTAGGCTCGACTACCAGAGATTCTGCTTCTGGATGTGTGGGGAGCAGGAGCAGCCAGGGATCTGTGTTCAACAAACTTCCCAGTTGACTCAGAAGTTCAATTGATTTTGGGAAATCACTGGTCCAGGAAATCTCCAGGGTATCTGTCTACTTGGCGTTGTAAGATTCTAGTATTCAGAGGGAACATTACAGAAATTTGGATGTGGGTATTATTTTTCAGAACTGGCTTGCCCCAAGGCACAGGTTCAGCAGAGACAGTGGCCAGGGCCCTCCCCTATGGGAGGAGCAGCAGCCTATGAAGACCGAAGCCCGAGGCTGGGACTTGACTGACACAGAAGGACACTGCCTTGCCTGTGAAGACATTTGCCTGAGCACTTGAGTGAGGACTAAAGTTGGGCTGGACTAGGGCACCTAGTGTGTGAAGTGGGGTTGGGAAGTGGAAGTTCTTTTGCAATATGGATGAGGAAGGTTAAAGTTGTACTGTTCCCTCCTTCATTTGATTCTTCATTCTTTTCATTATCACATGCTAAATGCTTAGTAAGTGCCAGACACTTCTAACAATGAGCACAAGGGTGAAAAAGAGTGACAAGGTCTCTAACCTTACAGAACTCATGCAGGGTGGGGTGACAGTACATAGGGTAGGAAAGAAGGAAATAGGACAGGGGCGATAGTGCTGGGAGGGAGGGAAGTAGGGAGAGAAGGAAGGGAGGGAGGAGGGAGAGAGGGAATAAAATGGGAAGGAAAGATGGAAGAAGTCTGTATGGCAAAGGGCTATGGGACGGGGGTAGCTGTATTATCTGGGAGACCAGGAAAGGCTTTTCTAAGGAGGCTGTTATAAGGTATGGAAAAACTGTGGCATATAGTAAGTTTCGGTACATATTCTTTGGATAGATGGATGGATGGATGGATGGATGGATGGATGGATGGGTGAGTGGGTGAGAGGAAGGGAGGGAGACAGAGAAAGAATGAATGCACAAGGCAATAGCTTGTCTTCCTCTCCACATCCACCCCCTCCTGGCCAGCTATGTGTCCTTACCCCTTCCATTGTCCCATAGCCAGAATCTTAGGAGGAAGACTTAAAAATACAAAATGTAGAGACTTGGAGATGCAAACCCAATCTCCCCAAGCAGCGCAAAGGGAAGCCAGGCTGCTAATGACCAAACACTTCAGATCATCCAGGTGCTTATGCAGAGTTCTAGCCAACCCAGTAGCTCCCAAACTTCAAGATGAAGAACCCAGATTCAATCCCAGCTCTGAGGTCACCTCGCTCTGTGCTTTTGACTACCGCTTTCTCTCCCCAGTCTCAATCCCCTTATCAGTCGTACGCAGCCTTCTGGGTCTCAGTGGACTGATGTCCATAAACCAAGATGCGCACAAACTTGGAAGCTGCTTTCTACAACAATGTCCATTTCACTATGGTGTCCTTTGGAGGACAATGTTCCCAGGTCTCTGAGGTTGGGCAAGATGGGCTACTTGTACACTATGAATGGGTCCCTGGGTCCATCTCAGACATGGAAGTTGTGCTGGGGGGTGGGAAGGCAGGGGGTGGTGGCGTTAATGATTGTCCTGTGTTACTGGCTACCCATCACTGCCCTCTGAGAATGCTCTGAGCCCCAGCCAGGGAGGTTTAGGTGGGAAATTGAGGTTAACAATTGCTCAGCTTGGGGGTATCTTGTTGTCCTGCTAAGCCCCTGGGAAGGAACAGGGGGGATTAAACATTAATGCAGACTCTCCAGCAGAGGAATGGGGGCCAGGGCAAAAAGAGCTGGGGAGAAGGCAGAGGCAGTTTGGGAAAGATCCCTGCCCTGTCAATTCTCCTAAGGAAGGGAGGAACCCAGGGAAGAGGTCTCTGGTCCAGCCACAGGTGAAGCTGAGGAGCAGCCAAGCCAGGATTTTCCCAAGACAGCCACTGGCCAGCCACAGTGGCCCCAGAGGCTGTCGCCAAAGGAGCTTGGAAGACACTGGTTCCACAGAGAGCCAGCTGCCTGGCTGTGAGTCTTCTGGAAGCTTCCAGAGGCCAGTGTCCCAGGCTTTCAGTCTCCTGGGCTTCCTCCAATGCCAGCCAGGTGGCTAGGCCCAGCTGTCCTTGGCCAGGTGGGAGCACGTACATGGAGGCCAAGGGCTGCTCTGGCCAGAGCTGTCACATGCAGTATCTCAAGGGCTCACCTGTCCCCGGACATGCTACCCCTCCCCAGCCCCTCTCCCCAGGGACATGCTCAGTACTCCAGAGAAGGTACTTTAGGAAAGAAAAAGCTGAGTTTTATCATCTTGGTGGGCACAAAGGAGAAACCAATACTGGGGAGGCCAGCTGTGGCCCCTCTATGTGCATTCCACCATCCTGTTCTTTTCACACAGACTCATTACCCTTCCTCTGCAGAAAGAGTTGTCACCTTTTATCTATAAATTAAATCCCCTCTTTCTGAAGATTCTATAGATTTCCACCCCCAATCTGCTGTAAATACACCCAGTCTCAGAATACGAATATTCCTCTCTCTTTTGAGGGCCTGCAGTGTATTTCTTTGGTAAACCTTAAAACATTTTTTAAAAATCCCTTTATGCCTCTTTTTAATAAATGGTAAGAGAAAAACCCAGGTGCATCCTCCCTCAGTCTTCCCAACAGCACTTTGAAGTAGATAGTTCCCATTTATCTACTATGGCGGATAGGAAAACAGAGGGTCAGAGAGGAGCAACCTGGCTAGGGACCCAGGGAAGTGGCCCTAGAGCCAGAGCTTCAGCCAATCTCCACATCCCTGGGCCTGGGTCCCTGTCAATCCCCCAGGAGAGCTATGCAGCACTGGGGTGAAGAGTCAGAACTTTGAACTTCAAAGCTTTCCTGACTAGTTCCAGTCCCACCTGTACTGGATATCAGGTCTATGGCCTTAAGTGAGTGACCCTCTCTATCCATTTCCTCACCTCTAAGATGGGAAGAATAATAGTACCTACCTCACAAAACACTGGGAGGATTTAATGAGCTAATATTTCTAATTTAAACAATCTGGCCACCCATGGGTGTTATGTGTGTTTTGTTGAATAAGTCAACCAGTCCATCACTGTATAACATCCCAGAAGGACTGGAAGGACTCAGGCAGCCTCCTGTTCTGACATTGCCCATTGCGCATGCCTGCCCTCACCTGATCATCCAATGGGAGCTCACAGAAAGCCGGGATGTACTTGGCCCACTCGACCAGCACCAGCAGCTGCTCCTTCATAGACTCACACACGTCTGCGATGTTGGCAATCTTCTTGGCCCGAATGTCACCATTGATTCCGGAGACAGGGGAGGTGATCTGCGCGATAGCAAGAGAAGGGCTGCAAGTGGCAGCTTCCCACTTCCTGTCCCCGGCAGGAAGCCTGCTCCCTGGGAAGTTTCTCTGTGTGTACTTCTAACTCTGAAGAAAGCCCATTGGAAAGAAGGGAGGATCCCAAGACGGAGGAGGGGAGTCCCTTATGGATCGGTACTGCTCCTGCCTTCTCCTCCCCCAGCCCCTTAGAGCCCCAGGGGTCCTTGTCACTAGTGAGGCAACAATCACCACCCTCCTCTCAGGTCACATAGCAAAGGGTTGGCTGAACCCCATTTGCCAACTGGATCCAGTGACCTTCTGCTTCCCTGGGGCTCATCTCAGGCCCTCAGTGAGAGCAAAGCCCTGCTTGGCTTGTGAGTGAGCTACCAGACGAACCGGACAGTGCTGGGAACCCCAGACTGAGGGTGAGCTCTGTCTCGGCTATTGAACTGGCTAGGACATTAGACTCAGTTTCCCTGATGTGGCATCTGAGGCCCCTTCTGTCTGCAGCTCCAGGGCCTGGCTGGAAAGGGTGAGGATGGAGGAAGCGAGGGACGTGGTGGATGGGGGTGAGATGGTGGCGCATACCTGCTGGGACAGGACCTCCGCCTGCAGCAGTGCGTTGATGGAGGGTAGGCTGCTGTCCTCGTAGCTGGACCTCCGTGTGCTGATGCGGTCCCGCTCATTCTGGACAGCTACAAAGGGCAGAGAGAGAGAGAGAGAGAGAGAGAGAGAGAGAGAGAGAGAGAGAGATGAGGGGAAGGGAAGCAGAGTAGGGGAGGTGTGGAGAAAGCTCTACCCTGGGATGTCCACAGCAAGGGGGCACCCACAGCATGGAGCCCAGCTCAGTGTGCAGGCAATAGGGAGCTGCAATCTAACTCAACCTGCAGGAGGGCTTTCTAGACACCAGAGCAGCCCTCTCACAGTGGGGAGCTCCTGCGGGCATGACTGGCCCATGCCCAGGGACATGGATGACAGCAGAGGGCTGAGGCAGGGTCTGGAGCACTGAGGAGGGCTCTGCCGAGGTCACAGATCTTCAGGATCTGTTTAGGAGACTTTCTTTCTAAGTGAAAATGTACAAGAAAAAAAGCAAAAGAAACAGCTCCAGATGACACAGAGCTGACCCAGGGATTCCTGAACACCAGGCAGAAGCTGTGGACAGGATGACCTGGAGAACTCACCGGCCTGGCAGCCTGTCCACCACACTCCTGACTCAACCTCCCAGTCTGCAAGGTGAGACCACCTCCCTCCTGGCCTGTGCTGACCACTCTTTTAGAACACAGCGATCAGGGCCTCTGGCCCCACAGATCCCAAACTCAGCATCCATCCCCATCTGAATCCAGGCCCAAGATATCAGACAGCCTTTCCACCATCTGGCCCACCCCAGGCATCTACAAGGCTACATTGGGGAACTAGGATTTTGCTGAGAGGAAGGAGGGAGAAGGCTGCAGAAAGCAGGGCTCCTTCCAGGAATTTGCCCCTCACTCTGTGCTGGTGGAATAGTACCTTCTTGGGGCCTCCCTTTCCCAACCCAAAGCTTCTCCTCAGCCTGCTCCCTCTGTTCCCTCTCATCCCAGTACCCGAAGGTGGATTATCCTAGTCCCTCCAGCCAAGCCTGAGTCTTGGTGCAATCGCTCCCCTCTCCACATTGGCTTATGCCCCACCTGTTATCATTAATTCTTACAAAATGGGCCCGGTACCCCCTTGGTCAGCCTGCCAGGCGCCCCCTGGTGGAAAGGGGCAAAAGGGAGGAACCCAAGATGAGGGCCACCTCCACAGGGGTCTCTGGCGTCTGGCCTTGACCCTTTGGGCTGAGCTCTTCTCAGTAGACAGAAGGACGCTCCAGATACACCTTGGAGCTTGTCCTCTCTGCCTCTCACCACTTTGTATCAACATCCAGTCACTCCATCCCTGCCCAAATGGCTTCTTACCTAAGAAGCCACACTCCACCTCAGAGCCTTTGCTTCTGCCGTGCCTGCTGCCTGGAGTCTCCTTTCTGCAGGGCTTAATTCCCCTTCCTCATGTCACCACAGAATGCCACCTTGTCAGACTGCTTCTCCTCCCCTGCTCTGCCAGAGCAGCCCCTCTTTCAGACTCTGCCCCTTTGTTCTGCTTTATCTTTCTTCAAGGAACCTAGTGTGGAGTTATTCGTTAATTTCTTAGTGCTTTTATCTCTGTGACACAGGAAACTCCAGACAGCCAGAAAGAGCACTCTGGCTTACTGCTGTCACCCTGGAACCTAACATAGCCTGGGGGCACAGTAGGCACTGACGAGGCCCTGCTCACTCTCGCCTCACCAACACCCCTGTTCTCCATGGAATGCTGACACCCAGCTGTTCAACTTCCTGTTAATTCAATACATTGTTAAAAGCTAAGCATAAAAGTCAGTGGGGTACAGTAGAGATGCCAGGCAGGGAAGCTCCCTTCACCGCTCCCCTGCCCAGCCCACCGCACCCCTCCCTGGCAGCAGCCGCACCCAGCAGGGCGCCGGGGGAGGCAAGGAATGAAAGGGCCACAGTCAGCAGCTGCGGATAGGGCTCCTCAAGGTTACCGGCCTTATCAGTGCCCAGGGAGAGCTCAGTCACGGAATGATGTTTTCCAAGTGTTTGCTCAGTATTAGCAGGGTCGGGGACCTAATGTAACTTCCATTGAATATTAACTGACGCAGCCAGAGGCAGAGAGAGATGAGCCTGTTTTCCTAGAGGACCTCAGTGAGGTCTGGAGTGCTCAGCCAGGCTTCCAAGGAAGGGCTCATTAGATGGTCCTGGCCTGTCACCAACCCGCCTCCCCTGAATCCTCTGGGCTTCCGATGCTACAATCTGGATATTTGTTATGGGCTTGACAATGAGACCGGGCAGGCGTCCATCTCCCCGGCCTGAGTTACAGGACAGAATTCTCCACCTGCTATAGCTTCCCAGGCTTTTGGGCTTCTCTCTCGCTCAGTAGTCTTTGCCATCCAGAGAAAGCCATTCTAGTCACAGCAGGAATATCCTTTGACCAGGGCAGACCAGCCAGTGGAATTTGAAGCCCTCTCGGAAGTGGAGAGGAAATTTCAGAATCAAGGCCAGAACATGCCTCTCAAAGGGATCCCCACAAGTTTTACTCCAGGGAGCTTGCTGCCTGCTCAGCACTTAGGGGTCTGGGTTCTAGAACTGACTCCGCTCCACTCCTACCTGTGAAGTGGAGTGGGGCTTAGACTTGATGACTTCTAGACCCAGCTGGGTGCTGGGGGAGGTGGGGAATGAAAGGGCCACAGTCAGCAGCTCACACTTTCTGATCTTCAACAACCACTTTTAGATTCCAGTCCCCAAATCTTCTGGTGGGATTCACCATTAAGGGAAAGAAATGAAAATGTGCCTCAACTCTCCTAGTCAGTGTGGCTTCCACCGACTCTCACTTGTTCCCATCAGGCTGAGCAGGTGCTGGGGACTGGCAGACTTGAACGATGGAGTTAGCAAAACCCCGCTTTCCAAGGCTTCGCGGCAGGGGCCATGGAACACTGCGCTATTGTGACCCAATTTCAAAGCTAGCATGTACCATTGTCCTCTGTTAAAACAGGCATGCAAATAAGCCCCAGTGTTTACTAGCCCACTCTACTTGCCACCAGGGAATCTGCTGCTCTCCTGGTAGAACATCCCTTTTCTTGGCTTAAGAGACAGGAATCTGTTTTCAAGGTCAAGCTAGGGCTGAATGGTCTAGGACTCCCCGCTTCACCCTAGGATCTGGGACCTGGAGTCTCTAGCTCTGTGAATCATTATATACCCACTTCACTTTGTAGATAGGAAAACTGGAACACAGAGGGGATGGAGACTTCCCTCTGGACATTTAACAAGGACTGTCACCATGCAGGACCAGGCCACAGGAATCCTAGATAGTTAACCACCTGCTGCTACCTCTCTTCTGCACGCTGATGTTTCTGTATGAGGGAGATTCATTCTCTCAAACAGTACCTTATGAACATCCTCTCTGGACAATCGCAGCACCTAAAATCCTACATTTTTGGGATGCTAGAATCATGGACATTAGGACCTTACACTGCAGTTCTCAGTCTTGTTTCTGGTAGTCTTAAAAATGCACCACATTTCCACTCACAACACTTGCCATGCCACAAAGTGGTCCTCAGCTTGGAGGAGAGAGTGGGTGTGGGAATCTCAGCCCCATGGAAGACTTGGATAAGCAGGGGAGGGGGGAAAATCCCCTCCATTGGAGAACCACTGAAATCTCTTTATTTTTTATTTTATTTTTTATTTTGGCGGAACCGGGGATTAAACTCAGGCCCCTGCACTTGCCAGACAAGTGCTTATTCCACTGAGCCATCTCCCCAGCCCACTGAGGTCTCTTTAAAGCAAAATCTTCAGGCCCTGATTTTTCTAACAAAACCCTCCAGCTCAACCTAAAGCCTGTAGGGATGAGACATAGATGTTTCTGAGAAAGGGAGCAAAGAAAACAGAGGCTCAGGGGCAGGGGACTGGGGACAAGAGACAGGGGACAAGGCGGGTGCTAGGATCATGTTCCCTCTCCTCAGGTGGCCTGGGTGGGGCTGAGTTCCTGAGTTCCTGTTAGGCTGGTGTGTGTGTGTGCAGGTGCGCGCGTGCGTGTGTGTGTGTGTGTGTGTGTGTGTGTGCCCGCCCATGTATAGGACTAGCCTGGGGGTTTGGCTAGTAAGGCGTAATGGTGGGCTAGAAGTACAGGCCTGGGGTTGTCCCAGAGCTGGAGAGGGAAAGTTGAGAAGAAGAAATTAAAGAGATTTACAAATCAACTCCTTACTTTGAAAAGTGGTTAAAAGATTTTTGCTCTCTTAGCTTGGGATGAAAACAATTTTTAAACTTTCTCAGAGTCTGGAGGGTACAAGATCTGTGGTGTCGAAGCGCTGTCCAAGTATCATAGAGCCTGGGTTTGAACATCAGCTCTTCCACTAACAGAACATGGGGTCTCCAGCAGGTGCGTAGCTCCTGTGGGCCTCAGTTTCCTCACCCATGAAAAGTGGCATCCAGCCACACGGAGCAGTCATGACACCCAGTGAGAGAGCCCAGCCCAGGGATTGGTGCCTGCTCATAGCAGGATGCCTGGAAAACCCTTAATGGATACTGTGTTCTGCTGTCCCTGTCCCCTCCATCTGGGGTCAGTCTCTGACCTTGTTCCCATTGTCTACACTGGGAAAATCCTGGAGGTCACCCAGTACCCAAGAAGGAGAACTATGGGGCTGAGGCAAGAAACTCAGGAACAAAGTCCCCACTGTGCATCTCGGGAGTCTGGGTGGGCTGGGATGTCACACGCGCTGCTTTTCCAAATGTTAGAAATACTAGATTAAGGGACAGTACACACTTGGCTGCCCTGGGTGGCACCGGAAAGCCGGGTGGCAGTTGCTGGGAGCCTGAGTAGCTCAGTGGGAGCTTATCTCTGAATCTTTCTCAAGACCAACCCCAGCCACTCCCTGTGGTCAGATCCCAAGGCCCTCCCTCTTCTCAGCCATTAGCCAGTCACCCTGGGGCCTGTCACCCAGCCATAAAGTGTGGCTACAGTTGTAAAAAGACGTGGATCTCCCAGTTGGCACAGGTGGGGCAGTGGGGTTATGGGGAGGGCTGAGCTTACCTTCCTTTTTCATGCCAGCCCGGAAGCACTTCTTGAGCCTGCAGTAGCGGCACTGGTTCCTCTTGTCTTTGTCCACCACACATTGCCGGCTGAATCTGCGGAGGGCTTTAGATGGTTGGGTGGAGCAGACCCAGCCTCTTCTCTTAAGACAAATGAGATTGAGCCCTAGTCTCCTTGCTCCATCTCTGCACCCCAGGAGTCCCCATGCAGACCCTGGTTAGGAGCTGCAGGGTCCTAGGGACTCCCTGAGAATCCAGTCTACCCTGCCAAACACAGAGAAAGCAACGGCAGATGATGCCGGGTTACTCAGCTGGCTATTGGCAGAGCTGAGTTAGGAGCTTAAGTGCCAGAGATATGCTACCACACCCTATGAGTGTGCAGGTAGGCCCTGGTCTTGGCTTCAAGTCAATCCTTGGTCCATACAGACCCTGGGGCGGGGTTAGAGATTGAGGTAGAGGTGGTATTGCACGGTGGTTTGGGGGGAGCCTGGGGAAAATCCTAGCCCTCCAAGCAACAGCTTTCTCAATAATTAAATGGGATTGATAGCAGTAACCAACCCCATGGGGGATTGACAGGTGATAATGAGATAGTGCGTAGATGGGGCTTGTATAAGATCTACACTTGGCCAGTGCTCATAACTGACAGCTGTAAGATTTTATTGTTTGTGTCCGAAACAGTAGATGCTTTTGAAAGAGGAGTTTCCGAAAGGCCTTGGAATAGAAGGAAAGGCTGGGGGCCAGTCTCCTATTTGTCTCCTGGTAAAAGGGTCAGGTTGGAGGATGGATTCTATGCTTTTTAGGGTAAGAAAACAGGGCTGCTTGAGTACATGTTCTCACCCAGATCCACAAGGCCTAAGAAACCAGAGGAATCTGGAAGACTATGAAGGGCAGATGCCTCCAGGACGCACCCAGGAAGAAGATACCCATTTTCTAGCTGAAGAAATACAGGCCTGAGTGGGGATCCTCACCTGCAGGAGTACATGTGGTTTTTCCTCACACTCCTCCGAAAGAAGCCTTTGCAGCCGTCACAGCTTGAGGCGCCATAGTGCTTGCCCGTGGCCCGGTCCCCACAGATGGCACAGAGGGCACTGACGCCCAGGCTATTGGGTGCATTGAGGTTGGCACCTTCTGATGGAGATGTGTCTGCGCCAGGAGAGAAGCAAGTTAGGGGACCCAGGAAGGGCGGGAAGTCAGAAACCAGTGGCCTTGGGGGATCTGCACTAGATCTGGGGCCATCTCTGCTCTGTGACCTTGGGAAGGTCACTTGGTCTTTTGGAACCTCAGTTTCACATCTATAAAGGGCCTTCTCCTCCCTCAGGAGGATGCAGGAGCAAATGTCTGGCCATTTCCAGGTGCATTCGGCCCTTCTAGACTCATAGCTGGACCCAGGGTACATTAGAAAGATGAATAGTCCCCAGTTTCCCCAGAATCAGGGGCTGCTGTCCCTCTTCTTGAGTGACAGAGTTGGGTGAACCTCAGATTGTGCCCATGTCCTGCTGGCAGGGTGCAGGGAAAACTTGCACTGAGAAAATGCATTCCTTTCCTGGGGTTGGGGGGCGGCGTGGCCAAGGCCTGGGCAGCCCTCCAAGGCCTCCCCGCCCAGGGGTGTGACATCCACACCTATGTAAATGTAAGGAGAGGGAGGTTGGAAGTCACCACAAAGGCGAGCTCAGCTTGGGTGCCAGGGGTCCGGGGTCCTTGTGTGAGTGCTGTCCTGAAGCTACTGGTGACCTTGGCTAAGTGCCTTTTCTTTACTTCCAGTTTGTCTAAGTCAAATGACCAGTCTGCAGATTTTTTAAAAAACCTCAGCAGTTGAAAAAAAAAAAAAAATCTCAGCAGTTGAGTCCCCTTTTCTGTAAGCAAACTGTCCGCCAAGGACAGACTCTTCCCCCCTGCTGAAAAATGCGTGCGTGTGCGCACCGGAGTCCACACACTTGTGTTTCCATAGAAACTCTGAATCCAGCCTTGGATTCCTAAGGGGATGTCCAGCTAAGAAGAACACAGATTGTGAAGCTCTTCAGCCCGGAATCAGGTCCTAGTTGGCCCCACTCGGTCACGTGACATTGGCCAGGGTAGTTGATTTCTCATGTCTTTGTTTCCTTGATTCTAAAACAGGGCATATTGTAATCTCTTGGGGCTGCTCTGAGGAACTCAGGGAATCGATGCACGTGAAGTGCCTGGCACGCAGTAAGCATCCCATTTGTGGAAGGAACACCGCTGCAGAAGCAAGCTCCCAGAGCAGCTGACTGGCAGCCCACACCTCACTTCTGCTGCTGCCCAGCTGAACATCTCCTGGGCCTCCCAGTGTGCCCAGGAGGGCGGCCTCCTCCGCCTGGTGAATTATTCCTGGAGACAGGGATAATTGTTAAGCTGCATTGGTGCCCTTTCTCCACCAGTTTCCCCTCCCCCAACCCCAGGCAAGAGCCGACCCCACACCTTCCTGCCACTCAGCAAGAGGCTGGGGAAGGACTCGCTGGATACGGAGGGGTGGATCATCTTCCCCCTGAGGTCAGTCAACCACCCCCATTCTCCAGATGAGAAGAGTGAGGACCAGAGAGGACAATGACCTGTCCAGCACTGTCACAATGCTAAGTAGAAGGACTGGGCTGGATGTGAGAGACTGCTGCTTCTACCACACAGCTCAGGCAGGCAGGGGAGTCCCTCAGAGGCTGAAGAAGCTAGGACTTCCTGCTGTTGCTCCTGCAGCGGGGTGGGGGATGGTGAGGAGCTATCCATGGGTGGGGAGATGTCCTTTGAGCCACCAGCTCAAGATGTATCCAGAAGTCTTTGGAGGACAACCTCATATAACCCCAGCACAATGATTGGAGAATCATTGTGAATTCCAGTGGAGGGGAGAGGGGTGCAGACCTAGTCACTAGACTCAGCACTCAGAACCTTATCTTATGTTGTCCTCTGGCTGGCCCTGGGAAGTAGGTGCTGCTACTTATCCCCACTTTAGAGATAAGGAAACTGAGGCTTAGGAAGGAAAATGGCTTGCCACATTCACCCAGGCAGGAAGGATCTTTCTGGCTCCAGAGTAGAGGCATCATGTCTTTGAGAAATCTAGCCAAGGGGCCTGGCCTCTGCTCCAGGAAGCCACGATTCCGGAGCTCTCTTGTGGCCAGGAGTGTGACAGTACATATTGTCCCTGTGGGGTCACCGGACACCCTGCCAAACGCAGCAGTAACTCATCTGCCATTTCCAGTGTGTTTTCTCCAGAGCCCCTCACGTGACCCTCGGGTCCTCCAGAAGCCGGCGGGCCAACTGCTCCCAGGAGAAGGAGCTCAGGTTTTTAGCAGATAAAGAGGCCAAGACAGGAGCCCAAGGTCACATAGTACAGGGATAGCAAGGACAGATGAGCACCTGGGGGGACCAACCAGAGGCCTTTCCTCAGCAGCTACTCCTCTTTCTTCCTCTCCTGACTATGAGCTTTCCAGAACAGAGCCAAGCCGCAGCCATGTGGCTCAGAGCTGTGTCAGGAGAGCGGGAGGCTGACCTCGGCCAGCCGCCACTTCTTCTCTGAGGCTGGCCTGAACCCATTGAGCTTTTCTCTAGGAGGTGCCATGCTCCCGGGCCCCTTCCTGTCCTCCATTTCCTTGCAGAGGAGGACAGATGCATCGGTGATGTTGGAGTGAGTATGTAAGTGGGGGAGACCCACAAAGTAACAAAATCTGGTCAGAGGCAGATATGTTCCTGATGCGAATCTCGGTTGATAACTGGTAATATTAAAACCTCTCGCTCTGAGTGCACAGAGGGCATGCACGCAGGCCTGAAAACGGCACACACATAATGTACACAGGACATATACACAGAAAGCACAGGGAGCATCGATGCGTCCCTATCCATAGTTATTTCCAGTCAATGACCCACGTAGGTAGCACACATACACAAATACCCACATGCACACGTATACACATACATCACCTACACATACAAGCTGAGCAAACACAGGTACCCCTGGAGACACAAGCACAGGCCCATTCTATGGAGAAGTATAAACGGAAGTGGACACAGAACCCAAATACACAAATGAACACAAATACGCAAATGTAGTCCCCAGGCACACGGTTCCCCATGCAGTCTAGCACCCTGCTCATACATCCACTTAGAAACTCAGGAGCACACACCAGATCTCACACACGGCACACACACAGCTCCTTCAGGAACAAATCTGCCCTGGGAACTCCATTTTCTCCAACCGCCAGTTCCCCAAGAAAGTCCCAAATGCAGTTACACCCATAGCACCACGGTCACCAGGGACAGGATGAAACTTCCCAGCTCTCTGACCTGAGCCCAAGAGGGGACTGTGTTGGGCTGATTCGCTGGCACCCCATGCCCAGAGGGAGCTCACTATCATGTCTCTATTTCCAGTGACACACAGGCGTAGGACAGTGGTGAGGTCACAGGAACTGTGGAAGGGCCTGGGGGGATCCGTGGGATCTACTTCTGCTGGAAACCCAGAATGCCCCTGGTGGCTGTCCCTGGCCACATTTGCTCCCCCTGTCAACACCTGTGCTCGCCTACAGGACCAACCTACCATTTTTGGTCATTCTCCTCCCACCCCAAAGACAAGGGCCAAAGATCCGCACCCACACCTGGGCACACCTGTTCCCACTGGTATACCTGCCCCCACCTACCATTGCCCATGGCCAACACCTGCACATTCTCGAATTCCAGGGTGGTATAGGCTGGGTCCAGCGCGGCACTGTAGTCAGCCATGTCCATGTCGACCAGGGTTTTGGAGAGGCGCATTCTCCCTTGCCTCAACACCTTGCCCCCACCCTGCCTGCGATGCCCACCCTAGAGCCTCTGGGCTGAGCCCCAGCCCCCGCCCTCCACCCTCCCCCTGCCTCCTCCCAGGTCCCTTCTCTGCCTCCTTTCCTTTCAAAGTGTCTTCTGGGAGCCTGGGCGCAGGGGTGGAGGCTCCGCAGGGAGGGTGGGGGTTAATGGTTAATCGTCCCGCCGCTGGGTTGGCTGGGCGCACTGAAGGGATCTGGCTGTTGGTCGGCTCTGACTGACACCCGGGGTGCTAATTTCCACTATGGGGGCCCTGACCCATGATAGTCGGTTATCATTTCTATGGGCACTGAGTTTTTAGCATCCAATCAATCCCTGGCCTGGTGGCTCTGAGCCACCAGACCCCGACTCCTCAGGGGACACCTAACGGACATGCTCAGGCACTAACAGTCCAGCTCCAAGCGCCCTAAGTCAGTCACTTCCTAAATCATTGACTTTTACTTGCAGTGTTGTCGCGCTGATAAAGCAGCCTGGGCCCATGAATGGGAAACCTAATCTCAAGCCCAGATACTGGTCCAATGGACCCTAGAACAGGACTTCTCTTTTAGTTCCCACTGGCCTGCAGCAGAATGGCCAGGTGGGCTGGGAGGCCCCTATTCACCTGTAGATCCCATCCCGGCTCACTGCAGTACACCAGTCTGCACAACCTAGCTTCTCTGGCCAGGCTGGACCTCCTCGCTGACTCCAGCATCCCCCACCCCCTCCCCAAACAGCTTGAGACAAGGTCTGAAGCCCCACAGGCCTGCGTTTACATCCTGGCTCCTACCACCTACAAACTGACTCTGAGTCAATGATTCTTCTGCCCGAATCTCAGTTTACTTCAAAGGATGGTTTGAGCATTCAGTGAAATGGGAGAAGAAAAACACCTCAGCCGGCGTCAGTCGCCATCTGTAACCTCTTCCTCTACCCACTCCCTTTCCTGCCCGTCTCTCCTCTCTTCCCTTGCTGCTGTGGGGTAGGATGTGTAGATGTGTGGTCTTGAGGGGCCCCAGGCGTGGCTTGCTGATCTGATGCCACTTTGTTTTTTTCATAGAACTGGTGATTTCGGGCCCTTGCGCTTGCAGGCAAGCGTTGATTCTACTGAGCTATCTCCCCAGCCCCTGATGCTGCTCTTGACAGAGTGGGGAGCAAGGGTCCTGCACTTTGGTTTCGGACCAGGCCCTGCACATCCTGTAGCTGTCCCACCCATCTTTGGTCCTTGGCTCAGGGCCCCTCCTGTTCGCACACCCTGCAGCCCTCTAGGCCTGCGCTGAGGACACTACTTGAAGGTTCCTGATCTAGCGGAGGAGGAGGAGGAAGAGGCAGGGTCCCTGTGCAGGTGATAGAGAGTGAAGGTGAGAGCCACATGGGCCTGGATGCCTGTCATGTTCTGGAGGGACAGGGCAGAGGATGTGGTGACAACCAGGGCAATTGTAGAACAAGAGTCCACGCATGCGCAAGGGGTGGGTGAATGAGTGAGGGCATGAATTGGAGAACCCGAGCATTACTGTGCAAATGGAGTGAGTGAGATTAGCTGGTGGGTGGTTAGTGAGCAGATGAATTAATAAGTGAATGAGCAGATGGGTGGGTGAATCCATGAGCAAATAGGGAGAGGGGCCTGTGGCTTTGAGTGGTGGAAGGAGGCACCTATCTTCCTCCAACCACTGGATGCCCTTTCCTGGCCTGCTCAGCTTCCCTCTTCTCTTCCCTCCTCTTTGGAGGCAGAGAGTAATGGCTCTAGAAGAGAAAAGAAGCTGGATTCAGTGCCAGGAAATCCGGGTATAGAAATTGGCTTTCTCACTATTTGGATGTTTAAATCACACCTCTTCTCAGGGCCTCAGTTTCTCCATCTGTATAATGGGGAGATGCCAGTTGTTCCCTGGTTAGGACAAGACTCTAGAAAGGGAAGAAGGGAGGCCTCCCAAGTAATACCATGAGATGGATTACTGAAATAAGGTTCCGAAGGGGACTTCAGATGTCAGTGGGTTCTTCCCACTCCCACCATGCGAACCTCTTCCCACGCCTGCCACAGGAACCTCTGGTCTCGGCTCCAGCACTCATAGAGGGAGTGCAGGGCCAGGGGGGAGGGGAACATTCAGCTAAGTAAAGGCTAAACATGGACATGGCCAGCAGTTCCGGCCGAGCCCTGGCACCTGCCTGGCACCTGTGACGAGCCGTGTGTAGCTGCCCCCTGCGCAACCCGCCAATGCTCGTCCTACGCGGCTGGCAGCTCCTCAAGTGGAAGCCGCGCACTTCCACATTTTTTGCAAGTGGACTGTGATCGCTGGTAAGTCAGCATTTAATTAGGTCATAAAAATAACAACGCACCTTTCTATGGGTGACAGCTTAGACCCGATTCAATAAGGTCTGGTCGGCGGGGTTCGCCCGGCCACATGTGTGATACGAGAGCTCCCAGGTGGGCAGCCGTCTCCAGGACGACGAGCTGCTAGCTCCACGGGCTCTGACAATCCAACTTGCCAAAAGCTCTGTGTGCATGAGTGCCTCAGAGGCACATTCCAGACCCTTGTCCTACGCCACTGCCACTTCCCCTTGAGCCAGCACAGCCTCTCAGCAGCTATGGGTTGCGTCACCCGTCACATACACGAGCTGTTCCACCTTTGGACGACTCCAGACAGCATCTCCCTGATACTTACTCCTCATATAAATGACCTCACTGGCAGGAGCTGCTGCTCCTGTGACTTCAGCCAAGTGATTCTGAATCACTGGTTTCTCCTAGAAAATGGGCCTAACCGGTGGGGCACAGTAATGTACACTGTAATCCCAAGACTGAGGAGGCTGAGGCAGGAGGGTCACTGTGAGTTCGAGGCCAGCCTGAACTCGCTAGTGAAACCCTGTCTGAAAAAGAAAAAAAGACATAAAAAGGGCCTAACTTGCAGCTTTGCACGAAGATTAAATGAGACAATACTGTAGGTTCTCAACTTGCCTTCTGCCCACTCTTAGCCATGGATCTTAGGCCCGACGCCCTGTAATTTACCAGGCTCTGGGACCTCAGGTTCTGCTTCTCAGCTGCATTTCAGCATCCGAAAAGTGAGAAAAGAGGGCAAGTCTGAATCGAATGTGATACATACATAAAATACATACGTTTCCTAAGTGTGAAAAAATAAAGTGGACTATACAGTAACTTTGAACTATTGATTACATTTTGACATGCTAATTCCCCCCACACGGCCAGCTCAGCCTACCCTGGGGGCAGGGCTAGTGTGGCATGTGGTACCAGGGATCGAACCATGGCCACTGTACGCTTGCCTAAACTTGCCTAAGCAGGTGCTTTAGACCACTGAGCTATCTTGCTGGCCCTTGACATGATAATATTTAAGCATCAGAATAAGTAAAACCCATTATTAAAAGAGAAAGGCCGGGCATAGTGGTAGACACCATAATTCCAGCACTTGGAAGGCTGAGGCAGGAGTTCAAAACCAGCCTGGACTACATAGCAAGTCTCTGTCTCAAAAACAAACAAACAAACAAACAAAAAGTGGGGTGGGTGAGGAATAAAGAAAGAAAACTGGGGTTAAGGTGAGCCATTCAGGACTTCTCTGTCTCTCAGGAGCTATTTCTAGTCCCTATTCCTTTTCCCAATAAATTTTCCTACTCTCAACCTGTTGGGGGTGGGGGTGGAAAACGGGCTGAGCTGTGGGTGTGGCTCAGGGGCAGAGCACACACAAGGCCCCTGGGTTTGGTCCTCAGCATCCCCACTAGCAGGGTCGATTCATTCCGTAGAGGGTGGAGCAGAAGTTACATGACAGGATAAGGGCACGTAGCCGGCCCTTTGTACCTACAGGTTCTGTGCCCAAGAATCTGGATCAAAAGTAGTTGGGGAAAAAAAAATTGTGTCAGTACTGAATATAAACAGAATTTTTGTTCTGTTCTTTGCTTTGGAGGCAAAGTCTTGCTGTGCTGCCTGGGCTGGCCTCAGATTATTGGGCTGAAGTCATCCTCCTGCCTCAGCCTCTTGAGTAGCTCAGGGGCACACATGACCATGCTAGGTAGGCTATTGTACAGATTTTATATTGTTCCTTTTCCTAAGCAATACAGTATGTAACTACTTACACAGAATTCACATGGAATCAGCATAGTAACTTAGAGATGATTTAAAGTAGATAGGCTTGTGCCCAGAAATCAGATGCAAATACTACATCATTTCCGCATATATCAAGGACTTGAGCCACCGTGCATTTTGGTACCCGGGGAGGGTTCTGGTGCCGGTCCACCAGGGGCAACTGTGGAGGCAGCCATCGTGGTTGCTGCCACTGGTAGTGGACTCTACGAGCCACATGAGCTGTGGGAACTTGGATCCTTGCTCTGGAGAGCTCTGAGGTCGGGCATGCACAGCTAGGCATAGCCTGGCCTCAGCACCACCTTGAAGCCATCCATTGGC